>CP136062.1:96566439-96841439 GCA_032622095.1 Siphonodentalium dalli | reverse complement strand
GATACCCGATTGCCACATTTAGTGATCACGTGATAAACTGATAAAATGTCCAAGTGACGTACTATAATGAGCAAAAAAAAAATGAGTTGACCTTCGGCTTCGTCCCGATTGGGTACTGAGCTGACACCGGGGATAAATTGACCAATGACTGCTATTGTATCCTTTTGACAGATATGCGTGCGCAGACTCGTTTGATGTTCGCTATCGCATTACTATGTTTTAATAGCCGAGCCTTCACTTCTCGTCTGACTCTCTTAACGACAAGACCTGTCTACACAGTACTTCTCCGGCAGACTATTCATCCACTGATAGGCCTACATACAGGTATGCCCTAAATAATGGACTGCTTAACCACAGCAGAATTATAGGTAACTTTTCTTTTCTAAACATCGAACATGTCTGAACCTATCATTGGTACAATAGCAGTGATATAATGTTACATCATCGGTGCTACCTGTAGTTTCGGTATATGATCGTAAGTGTGACTGGAGTGATAAGTGGTTATTACGTAATGTTGTTATAACAATGTCATCAAAGCAATTTCTATAATTGAGTGTCTCACGACCTGACGTAATATGTATGCATGTTTTGGATAACTAATTATCGTGTTAATGCTAACAATGACACAGTTTATCAACCTTAATTGATACTAACCCGTTTGTTCAGACATTAAATCGATATGTTTTCTGAATGACATATAACTGTGAACGGGGAAATAATATAATTCATTTGGTAAAGCAAAGGTGTGAAAGACACATTGTTACCACCAATGTCGCGTGTGTGATTGCGTGTACAGCGAATATGACAATTCATTCTGGGGGTTGTAATTTCACATTACAATTTTCGACCGTTAGTGATTCAACATAGTACATCTCAATACTTCCAATAATTCACGATAATACACACCTGTCATATGGGATAGAGAGAGTGTAAAGATTAAACGCTCTTTATTATTTATGTAAAAGTAATGGTGTCTATTTTCAGGTATGACAATTATATGAACTGCGTCCGATAAACACTGGAATGTATGCATTCATATCGATGGTCACAATGTCCAATAAAGCTATTTCTAAACATCGATTAATAATTTCATGAAAAATATTTGAACAAAAAAAAATAACGAAAGATATTACGCGCAAATAATTTAACATTCGACATTTTTTTAATATCGAGATTATCAGAAACCGAAAACTCGTTATAAATTTTTTATTTAAACTTTTTTTTTTAGAGAAATAATTTTGAAAAAAAAATTTCAAAACTTCCAAAATTTATTTTTCCAAAAAATTTCAAAATCCCAAAACTTCCAAAAAAAGAAAAAATTTCAAAAAAAGAAAAAATTTCAAAACCCTCAAAATTATTTCTCTAAAAAAAAAAGTTTAAATAAAAAATTTATAACGAGTTTTCGGTTTCTGATAATCTCGATATTAAAAAAATGTCGAATGTTAAATTATTTGCGCGTAATATCTTTCGTTATTTTTTTTTGTTCAAATATTTTTCATGAAATTATTAATCGATGTTTAGAAATAGCTTTATTGGACATTGTGACCATCGATATGAATGCATACATTCCAGTGTTTATCGGACGCAGTTCATATAATTGTCATACCTGAAAATAGACACCATTACTTTTACATAAATAATAAAGAGCGTTTATTCTTTACACTCTCTCTATCCCATATGACAGGTGTGTATTATCGTGAATTATTGGAAGTATTGAGATGTACTATGTTGAATCACTAACGGTCGAAAATTGTAATGTGAAATTACAACCCCCAGAATGAATTGTCATATTCGCTGTACACGCAATCACACACGCGACATTGGTGGTAACAATGTGTCTTTCACACCTTTGCTTTACCAAATGAATTATATTATTTCCCCGTTCACAGTTATATGTCATTCAGAAAACATATCGATTTAATGTCTGAACAAACGGGTTAGTGTCAATTAAGGTTGATAAACTGTGTCATTGTTAGCATTAACACGATAATTAGTTATCCAAAACATGCATACATATTACGTCAGGTCGTGAGACACTCAATTATAGAAATTGCTTTGATGACATTGTTATAACAACATTACGTAATAACCACTTATCACTCCAGTCACACTTACGATCATATACCGAAACTACAGGTAGCACCGATGATGTAACATTATATCACTGCTATTGTACCAATGATAGGTTCAGACATGTTCGATGTTTAGAAAAGAAAAGTTACCTATAATTCTGCTGTGGTTAAGCAGTCCATTATTTAGGGCATACCTGTATGTAGGCCTATCAGTGGATGAATAGTCTGCCGGAGAAGTACTGTGTAGACAGGTCTTGTCGTTAAGAGAGTCAGACGAGAAGTGAAGGCTCGGCTATTAAAACATAGTAATGCGATAGCGAACATCAAACGAGTCTGCGCACGCATATCTGTCAAAAGGATACAATAGCAGTCATTGGTCAATTTATCCCCGGTGTCAGCTCAGTACCCAATCGGGACGAAGCCGAAGGTCAACTCATTTTTTTTTTGCTCATTATAGTACGTCACTTGGACATTTTATCAGTTTATCACGTGATCACTAAATGTGGCAATCGGGTATCCACCGATGCCTGCAATTTATTATTTATAATAATTGGACTCATTGATCTCACGTAAATAATACTCTTAGTTGTTCCAATAAAATAGTTATCAAATTCGATCACCAATAGATTTGACTGTGGAATATAATTACCTTTAACTTATTTATCGATCTATGTTAGAACATGGTCTTAACAAAAAACTTGACCATAACAAAAATTACCTTACATTTATGCATGAATCTAATTAGACCATACGTAAATATTGTCAGCTTATCGTCTGATGAGCAAATCCGATGTTTATCAAAAATAGTACAACTTCCAGTTGGTAATTACTCTTACGAATGAAGAGCGTTGAACATATACGAAATTACTACACGAATGAACTGAAATTTATATTTCACATCTTACCAACAACAGATACAGACATAGTCATAGTGTTATACTATCTTACATGTACACACGCTATGACATCATTCGAAGGGGCAATACACTCAAGGAGTTAATGTGACACGAAACAAGGGACGTGATGTAATATTGGTGTTTGAATCTTAAAGGAACACAAGACACTCTAAAGGGACATTCATTATGAATGAATGTTAACAATACAAGCACACGAATGAAGAGCGTTGAACATATACAAAATTACAAGACACTCTAAAGGGACATTCATTATGAATGAATGTTAACAATACAAGCACACGAATGAAGAACGTTGAACATATACGAAATCACTACACGAATGAACTGAAATTTATATTTCACATCTTACCAACAACAGATACAGACATAGTCATAGTGTTATACTATCTTACATGTACACACGCTATGACATCATTCGAAGGGGCAATACACTCAAGGAGTTAATGTGACACGAAACAAGGGACGTGATGTAATATTGGTGTTTGAATCTTAAAGGAACACAAGACACTCTAAAGGGACATGCATTATGAATGAATGTTAACAATACAAGCACACGGGTGAAGAGCGTTGAACATATACGAAATTACAAGACACTCTAAAGGGACATTCATTATGAATGAATGTTAACAATACAAGCACACGAATGAAGAGCGTTGAACATATACGAAATTACTACACGAATGAACTGAAATTTATATTTCACATCTTACCAACAACAGATACAGACATAGTCATAGTGTTATACTATCTTACATGTACACACGCTATGACATCATTCGAAGGGGCAATACACTCAAGGAGTTAATGTGACACGAAACAAGGGACGTGATGTAATATTGGTGTTTGAATCTTAAAGGAACACAAGACACTCTAAAGGGACATTCATTATGAATGAATGTTAACAATACAAGCACACGAATGAAGAGCGTTGAACATATACAAAATTACAAGACACTCTAAAGGGACATTCATTATGAATGAATGTTAACAATACAAGCACACGAATGAAGAGCGTTGAACATATACAAAATTACTACACGAATGAATTGAACCTTAAAATTTATATTTCACATCTTACCAACAACCGCTACAGACATAATCATAGTGTTATACTGTCTTGCATGTACACACGCTATGAAATCATTAAAGGCGGACAATCCACTCAAGGAGTTAAAGTGACACGAAACAAGGGACGTGATGTAATATTGGTGGTTGAATCTTAAAGGAACACAAGACACTCTAAAGGGGCACTCATTATGAATGAATGTTAACAATACAAGCACACGAATGAAGAGCGTTAAACATATACAAAATTACTACACGAATGAACCTTGAAATTTATATTTCACATCTTACCAACAGCTACAGACATAATCATAGGGTTATACTGTCTTGCATGTACCATGCTATGACATCATTAAAGGGGGATAATACACGCACGGTGTGGAATGATACTGATGATACTGTTGTTGTTGTTGTTGTTGTTGCTGTTGTTGTGGCTGATGATACTGTTGTTGTTGTTGTTGTTGTTGTTCTGAAGGCGTGTGTTTAACTTTGATATGACATTTATTTTAGAAAGTTTATCATTTGGCATTCATGGCCAATAATCGATTTTTATAAGAGGCGATAAACTTTCTAAAATAAATGTCATATCAAAGTTAAACACACGCCTTCAGAACAACAACAACAACAGTATCATCAGCCACAACAACAGCAACAACAACAACAACAGTATCATCAGCCACAACAACAGCAACAACAACAACAACAACAGTATCATCAGCCACAACAACAACAACAACAACAACAACAACAACACCACCAACAACACCACCACCACCACCAACAACAACAACAGCAACAACAACAACACCAACAACAACAACAACAACAACAACAACAGCCACCAAGCGACATAACATCCTGCTTTGATGATCCAATGGCCAATGTCCATGAAGATTTTATTTTCAAGCATCCATTCACGGCATGTGTAAGTGGACCGCCGGCGGCGCCGCCGCCGCCGCAGTAAAATACCGCAATGCCGCCGCCGCCGCCGCCGCCGCCGCCGCCGGGGTCTTATTTTTGAAGTTTTTGAAATTTTGGAAGTTTTTTGAAATTTTTTAAGTTTTTGAAATTTTTGAAGTTTTTTGAAATTTTGGAAGTTTTTTGAAATTTTTGAAGTTTTGGGTTTTTGGGAATATTTTAGTACAACCAATTTTAGACCCAAAGATTCTATTTTTAGATGGCAGAATGAGGTCCCCAGAGGGTAATTTGGTGATGCTACCCCCGCTATTTCGTGTCACTTTAACATTCCACACCGTGCGTGTATTATCCCCCTTTAATGATGTCATAGCATGGTACATGCAAGACAGTATAACCCTATGATTATGTCTGTAGCTGTTGGTAAGATGTGAAATATAAATTTCAAGGTTCATTCGTGTAGTAATTTTGTATATGTTCAACGCTCTTCATTCGTGTGCTTGTATTGTTAACATTCATTCATAATGAGTGCCCCTTTAGAGTGTCTTGTGTTCCTTTAAGATTCAACCACCAATATTACATCACGTCCCTTGTTTCGTGTCACTTTAACTCCTTGAGTGGATTGTCCGCCTTTAATGATTTCATAGCGTGTGTACATGCAAGACAGTATAACACTATGATTATGTCTGTAGCGGTTGTTGGTAAGATGTGAAATATAAATTTTAAGGTTCAATTCATTCGTGTAGTAATTTTGTATATGTTCAACGCTCTTCATTCGTGTGCTTGTATTGTTAACATTCATTCATAATGAATGTCCCTTTAGAGTGTCTTGTAATTTTGTATATGTTCAACGCTCTTCATTCGTGTGCTTGTATTGTTAACATTCATTCATAATGAATGTCCCTTTAGAGTGTCTTGTGTTCCTTTAAGATTCAAACACCAATATTACATCACGTCCCTTGTTTCGTGTCACATTAACTCCTTGAGTGTATTGCCCCTTCGAATGATGTCATAGCGTGTGTACATGTAAGATAGTATAACACTATGACTATGTCTGTATCTGTTGTTGGTAAGATGTGAAATATAAATTTCAGTTCATTCGTGTAGTAATTTCGTATATGTTCAACGCTCTTCATTCGTGTGCTTGTATTGTTAACATTCATTCATAATGAATGTCCCTTTAGAGTGTCTTGTAATTTCGTATATGTTCAACGCTCTTCATCCGTGTGCTTGTATTGTTAACATTCATTCATAATGCATGTCCCTTTAGAGTGTCTTGTGTTCCTTTAAGATTCAAACACCAATATTACATCACGTCCCTTGTTTCGTGTCACATTAACTCCTTGAGTGTATTGCCCCTTCGAATGATGTCATAGCGTGTGTACATGTAAGATAGTATAACACTATGACTATGTCTGTATCTGTTGTTGGTAAGATGTGAAATATAAATTTCAGTTCATTCGTGTAGTAATTTCGTATATGTTCAACGCTCTTCATTCGTGTGCTTGTATTGTTAACATTCATTCATAATGAATGTCCCTTTAGAGTGTCTTGTAATTTTGTATATGTTCAACGCTCTTCATTCGTGTGCTTGTATTGTTAACATTCATTCATAATGAATGTCCCTTTAGAGTGTCTTGTGTTCCTTTAAGATTCAAACACCAATATTACATCACGTCCCTTGTTTCGTGTCACATTAACTCCTTGAGTGTATTGCCCCTTCGAATGATGTCATAGCGTGTGTACATGTAAGATAGTATAACACTATGACTATGTCTGTATCTGTTGTTGGTAAGATGTGAAATATAAATTTCAGTTCATTCGTGTAGTAATTTCGTATATGTTCAACGCTCTTCATTCGTGTGCTTGTATTGTTAACATTCATTCATAATGAATGTCCCTTTAGAGTGTCTTGTAATTTTGTATATGTTCAACGCTCTTCATTCGTGTGCTTGTATTGTTAACATTCATTCATAATGAATGTCCCTTTAGAGAGTCTTGTGTTCCTTTAAGATTCAAACACCAATATTACATCACGTCCCTTGTTTCGTGTCACATTAACTCCTTGAGTGTATTGCCCCTTCGAATGATGTCATAGCGTGTGTACATGTAAGATAGTATAACACTATGACTATGTCTGTATCTGTTGTTGGTAAGATGTGAAATATAAATTTCAGTTCATTCGTGTAGTAATTTCGTATATGTTCAACGCTCTTCATTCGTAAGAGTAATTACCAACTGGAAGTTGTACTATTTTTGATAAACATCGGATTTGCTCATCAGACGATAAGCTGACAATATTTACGTATGGTCTAATTAGATTCATGCATAAATGTAAGGTAATTTTTGTTATGGTCAAGTTTTTTGTTAAGACCATGTTCTAACATAGATCGATAAATAAGTTAAAGGTCATTATATTCCACAGTCAAATCTATTGGTGATCGAATTTGATAACTATTTTATTGGAACAACTAAGAGTATTATTTACGTGAGATCAATGAGTCCAATTATTATAAATAATAAATTGCAGGCATCGGTGGATACCCGATTGCCACATTTAGTGATCACGTGATAAACTGATAAAATGTCCAAGTGACGTACTATAATGAGCAAAAAAAAAAATGAGTTGACCTTCGGCTTCGTCCCGATTGGGTACTGAGCTGACACCGGGGATAAATTGACCAATGACTGCTATTGTATCCTTTTGACAGATATGCGTGCGCAGAGTCGTTTGATGTTCGCTATCGCATTACTATGTTTTAATAGCCGAGCCTTCACTTCTCGTCTGACTCTCTTAACGACAAGACCTGTCTACACAGTACTTCTCCGGCAGACTATTCATCCACTGATAGGCCTACATACAGGTATGCCCTAAATAATGGACTGCTTAACCACAGCAGAATTATAGGTAACTTTTCTTTTCTAAACATCGAACATGTCTGAACCTATCATTGGTACAATAGCAGTGATATAATGTTACATCATCGGTGCTACCTGTAGTTTCGGTATATGATCGTAAGTGTGACTGGAGTGATAAGTGGTTATTACGTAATGTTGTTATAACAATGTCATCAAAGCAATTTCTATAATTGAGTGTCTCACGACCTGACGTAATATGTATGCATGTTTTGGATAACTAATTATCGTGTTAATGCTAACAATGACACAGTTTATCAACCTTAATTGATACTAACCCGTTTGTTCAGACATTAAATCGATATGTTTTCTGAATGACATATAACTGTGAACGGGGAAATAATATAATTCATTTGGTAAAGCAAAGGTGTGAAAGACACATTGTTACCACCAATGTCGCGTGTGTGATTGCGTGTACAGCGAATATGACAATTCATTCTGGGGGTTGTAATTTCACATTACAATTTTCGACCGTTAGTGATTCAACATAGTACATCTCAATACTTCCAATAATTCACGATAATACACACCTGTCATATGGGATAGAGAGAGTGTAAAGATTAAACGCTCTTTATTATTTATGTAAAAGTAATGGTGTCTATTTTCAGGTATGACAATTATATGAACTGCGTCCGATAAACACTGGAATGTATGCATTCATATCGATGGTCACAATGTCCAATAAAGCTATTTCTAAACATCGATTAATAATTTCATGAAAAATATTTGAACAAAAAAAAATAACGAAAGATATTACGCGCAAATAATTTAACATTCGACATTTTTTTAATATCGAGATTATCAGAAACCGAAAACTCGTTATAAATTTTTTATTTAAACTTTTTTTTTTAGAGAAATAATTTTGAAAAAAAAATTTCAAAACTTCCAAAATTTATTTTTCCAAAAAATTTCAAAATCCCAAAACTTCCAAAAAAAGAAAAAATTTCAAAAAAAGAAAAAATTTCAAAACCCTCAAAATTATTTCTCTAAAAAAAAAAGTTTAAATAAAAAATTTATAACGAGTTTTCGGTTTCTGATAATCTCGATATTAAAAAAATGTCGAATGTTAAATTATTTGCGCGTAATATCTTTCGTTATTTTTTTTTGTTCAAATATTTTTCATTTAATTATTAATCGATGTTTAGAAATAGCTTTATTGGACATTGTGACCATCGATATGAATGCATACATTCCAGTGTTTATCGGACGCAGTTCATATAATTGTCATACCTGAAAATAGACACCATTACTTTTACATAAATAATAAAGAGCGTTTATTCTTTACACTCTCTCTATCCCATATGACAGGTGTGTATTATCGTGAATTATTGGAAGTATTGAGATGTACTATGTTGAATCACTAACGGTCGAAAATTGTAATGTGAAATTACAACCCCCAGAATGAATTGTCATATTCGCTGTACACGCAATCACACACGCGACATTGGTGGTAACAATGTGTCTTTCACACCTTTGCTTTACCAAATGAATTATATTATTTCCCCGTTCACAGTTATATGTCATTCAGAAAACATATCGATTTAATGTCTGAACAAACGGGTTAGTGTCAATTAAGGTTGATAAACTGTGTCATTGTTAGCATTAACACGATAATTAGTTATCCAAAACATGCATACATATTACGTCAGGTCGTGAGACACTCAATTATAGAAATTGCTTTGATGACATTGTTATAACAACATTACGTAATAACCACTTATCACTCCAGTCACACTTACGATCATATACCGAAACTACAGGTAGCACCGATGATGTAACATTATATCACTGCTATTGTACCAATGATAGGTTCAGACATGTTCGATGTTTAGAAAAGAAAAGTTACCTATAATTCTGCTGTGGTTAAGCAGTCCATTATTTAGGGCATACCTGTATGTAGGCCTATCAGTGGATGAATAGTCTGCCGGAGAAGTACTGTGTAGACAGGTCTTGTCGTTAAGAGAGTCAGACGAGAAGTGAAGGCTCGGCTATTAAAACATAGTAATGCGATAGCGAACATCAAACGAGTCTGCGCACGCATATCTGTCAAAAGGATACAATAGCAGTCATTGGTCAATTTATCCCCGGTGTCAGCTCAGTACCCAATCGGGACGAAGCCGAAGGTCAACTCATTTTTTTTTTGCTCATTATAGTACGTCACTTGGACATTTTATCAGTTTATCACGTGATCACTAAATGTGGCAATCGGGTATCCACCGATGCCTGCAATTTATTATTTATAATAATTGGACTCATTGATCTCACGTAAATAATACTCTTAGTTGTTCCAATAAAATAGTTATCAAATTCGATCACCAATAGATTTGACTGTGGAATATAATTACCTTTAACTTATTTATCGATCTATGTTAGAACATGGTCTTAACAAAAAACTTGACCATAACAAAAATTACCTTACATTTATGCATGAATCTAATTAGACCATACGTAAATATTGTCAGCTTATCGTCTGATGAGCAAATCCGATGTTTATCAAAAATAGTACAACTTCCAGTTGGTAATTACTCTTACGAATGAAGAGCGTTGAACATATACGAAATTACTACACGAATGAACTGAAATTTATATTTCACATCTTACCAACAACAGATACAGACATAGTCATAGTGTTATACTATCTTACATGTACACACGCTATGACATCATTCGAAGGGGCAATACACTCAAGGAGTTAATGTGACACGAAACAAGGGACGTGATGTAATATTGGTGTTTGAATCTTAAAGGAACACAAGACACTCTAAAGGGACATTCATTATGAATGAATGTTAACAATACAAGCACACGAATGAAGAGCGTTGAACATATACAAAATTACAAGACACTCTAAAGGGACATTCATTATGAATGAATGTTAACAATACAAGCACACGAATGAAGAACGTTGAACATATACGAAATCACTACACGAATGAACTGAAATTTATATTTCACATCTTACCAACAACAGATACAGACATAGTCATAGTGTTATACTATCTTACATGTACACACGCTATGACATCATTCGAAGGGGCAATACACTCAAGGAGTTAATGTGACACGAAACAAGGGACGTGATGTAATATTGGTGTTTGAATCTTAAAGGAACACAAGACACTCTAAAGGGACATGCATTATGAATGAATGTTAACAATACAAGCACACGGGTGAAGAGCGTTGAACATATACGAAATTACAAGACACTCTAAAGGGACATTCATTATGAATGAATGTTAACAATACAAGCACACGAATGAAGAGCGTTGAACATATACGAAATTACTACACGAATGAACTGAAATTTATATTTCACATCTTACCAACAACAGATACAGACATAGTCATAGTGTTATACTATCTTACATGTACACACGCTATGACATCATTCGAAGGGGCAATACACTCAAGGAGTTAATGTGACACGAAACAAGGGACGTGATGTAATATTGGTGTTTGAATCTTAAAGGAACACAAGACACTCTAAAGGGACATTCATTATGAATGAATGTTAACAATACAAGCACACGAATGAAGAGCGTTGAACATATACAAAATTACAAGACACTCTAAAGGGACATTCATTATGAATGAATGTTAACAATACAAGCACACGAATGAAGAGCGTTGAACATATACAAAATTACTACACGAATGAATTGAACCTTAAAATTTATATTTCACATCTTACCAACAACCGCTACAGACATAATAATAGTGTTATACTGTCTTGCATGTACACACGCTATGAAATCATTAAAGGCGGACAATCCACTCAAGGAGTTAAAGTGACACGAAACAAGGGACGTGATGTAATATTGGTGGTTGAATCTTAAAGGAACACAAGACACTCTAAAGGGGCACTCATTATGAATGAATGTTAACAATACAAGCACACGAATGAAGAGCGTTAAACATATACAAAATTACTACACGAATGAACCTTGAAATTTATATTTCACATCTTACCAACAGCTACAGACATAATCATAGGGTTATACTGTCTTGCATGTACCATGCTATGACATCATTAAAGGGGGATAATACACGCACGGTGTGGAATGTTAAAGTGACACGAAATAGCGGGGGTAGCATCACCAAATTACCCTCTGGGGACCTCATTCTGCCATCTAAAAATAGAATCTTTGGGTCTAAAATTGGTTGTACTAAAATATTCCCAAAAACCCAAAACTTCAAAAATTTCAAAAAAATTCAAAAATTTCAAAAAACTTCAAAAATTTCAAAAACTTCAAAAATTTCAAAAATTTCAAAAACTTCAAAAATTTCAAAAAACTTCCAAAATTTCAAAAACTTCAAAAATAAGACCCCGGCGGCGGCGGCGGCGGCATTGCGGTATTTTACTGCGGCGGCGGTGGCGCCGCCGGCGGTCCACTTACACATGCCGTGAATGGATGCTTGAAAATAAAATCTTCATGGACATTGGCCATTGGATCATCAAAGCAGGATGTTATGTCGCTTGGTGGCTGTTGTTGTTGTTGTTGTTGTTGGTGTTGTTGTTGTTGTTGTTGTTGGTGGTGGTGGTGTTGTTGGTGGTGTTGTTGTTGTTGTTGTTGTTGTTGTTGTGGCTGATGATACTGTTGTTGTTGTTGTTGTTGCTGTTGTTGTGGCTGATGATACTGTTGTTGTTGTTGTTGTTGTTGCTGTTGTTGTGGCTGATGATACTGTTGTTGTTGTTGTTGTTGTTGTTCTGAAGGCGTGTGTTTAACTTTGATATGACATTTATTTTAGAAAGTTTATCATTTGGCATTCATGGCCAATAATCGATTTTTATAAGAGGCGATAAACTTTCTAAAATAAATGTCATATCAAAGTTAAACACACGCCTTCAGAACAACAACAACAACAACAACAGTATCATCAGCCACAACAACAGCAACAACAACAACAACAGTATCATCAGCCACAACAACAGCAACAACAACAACAACAACAGTATCATCAGCCACAACAACAACAACAACAACAACAACAACACCACCAACAACACCACCACCACCACCAACAACAACAACAACAGCAACAACAACAACACCAACACCAACAACAACAACAACAACAACAACAACAGCCACCAAGCGACATAACATCCTGCTTTGATGATCCAATGGCCAATGTCCATGAAGATTTTATTTTCAAGCATCCATTCACGGCATGTGTAAGTGGACCGCCGGCGGCGTCGCCGCCGCCGCAGTAAAATACCGCAATGCCGCCGCCGCCGCCGCCGCCGCCGCCGGGGTCTTATTTTTGAAGTTTTTGAAATTTTGGAAGTTTTTTGAAATTTTTGAAGTTTTTGAAATTTTTGAAGTTTTTGAAATTTTTGAAGTTTTTTGAAATTTTTGAAGTTTTTTGAAATTTTTGAAGTTTTGGGTTTTTGGGAATATTTTAGTACAACCAATTTTAGACCCAAAGATTCTATTTTTAGATGGCAGAATGAGGTCCCCAGAGGGTAATTTGGTGATGCTACCCCCGCTATTTCGTGTCACTTTAACATTCCACATCGTGCGTGTATTATCCCCCTTTAATGATGTCATAGCATTGTACATGCAAGACAGTATAACCCTATGATTATGTCTGTAGCTGTTGGTAAGAAGTGAAATATAAATTTCAAGGTTCATTCGTGTAGTAATTTTGTATATGTTCAACGCTCTTCATTCGTGTGCTTGTATTGTTAACATTCATTCATAATGAGTGCCCCTTTAGAGTGTCTTGTGTTCCTTTAAGATTCAACCACCAATATTACATCACGTCCCTTGTTTCGTGTCACTTTAACTCCTTGAGTGGATTGTCCGCCTTTAATGATTTCATAGCGTGTGTACATGCAAGACAGTATAACACTATGATTATGTCTGTAGCGGTTGTTGGTAAGATGTGAAATATAAATTTTAAGGTTCAATTCATTCGTGTAGTAATTTTGTATATGTTCAACGCTCTTCATTCGTGTGCTTGTATTGTTAACATTCATTCATAATGAATGTCCCTTTAGAGTGTCTTGTAATTTTGTATATGTTCAACGCTCTTCATTCGTGTGCTTGTATTGTTAACATTCATTCATAATGAATGTCCCTTTAGAGTGTCTTGTGTTCCTTTAAGATTCAAACACCAATATTACATCACGTCCCTTGTTTCGTGTCACATTAACTCCTTGAGTGTATTGCCCCTTCGAATGATGTCATAGCGTGTGTACATGTAAGATAGTATAACACTATGACTATGTCTGTATCTGTTGTTGGTAAGATGTGAAATATAAATTTCAGTTCATTCGTGTAGTAATTTCGTATATGTTCAACGCTCTTCATTCGTGTGCTTGTATTGTTAACATTCATTCATAATGAATGTCCCTTTAGAGTGTCTTGTAATTTCGTATATGTTCAACGCTCTTCATCCGTGTGCTTGTATTGTTAACATTCATTCATAATGCATGTCCCTTTAGAGTGTCTTGTGTTCCTTTAAGATTCAAACACCAATATTACATCACGTCCCTTGTTTCGTGTCACATTAACTCCTTGAGTGTATTGCCCCTTCGAATGATGTCATAGCGTGTGTACATGTAAGATAGTATAACACTATGACTATGTCTGTATCTGTTGTTGGTAAGATGTGAAATATAAATTTCAGTTCATTCGTGTAGTAATTTCGTATATGTTCAACGCTCTTCATTCGTGTGCTTGTATTGTTAACATTCATTCATAATGAATGTCCCTTTAGAGTGTCTTGTAATTTTGTATATGTTCAACGCTCTTCATTCGTGTGCTTGTATTGTTAACATTCATTCATAATGAATGTCCCTTTAGAGTGTCTTGTGTTCCTTTAAGATTCAAACACCAATATTACATCACGTCCCTTGTTTCGTGTCACATTAACTCCTTGAGTGTATTGCCCCTTCGAATGATGTCATAGCGTGTGTACATGTAAGATAGTATAACACTATGACTATGTCTGTATCTGTTGTTGGTAAGATGTGAAATATAAATTTCAGTTCATTCGTGTAGTAATTTCGTATATGTTCAACGCTCTTCATTCGTGTGCTTGTATTGTTAACATTCATTCATAATGAATGTCCCTTTAGAGTGTCTTGTAATTTTGTATATGTTCAACGCTCTTCATTCGTGTGCTTGTATTGTTAACATTCATTCATAATGAATGTCCCTTTAGAGTGTCTTGTGTTCCTTTAAGATTCAAACACCAATATTACATCACGTCCCTTGTTTCGTGTCACATTAACTCCTTGAGTGTATTGCCCCTTCGAATGATGTCATAGCGTGTGTACATGTAAGATAGTATAACACTATGACTATGTCTGTATCTGTTGTTGGTAAGATGTGAAATATAAATTTCAGTTCATTCGTGTAGTAATTTCGTATATGTTCAACGCTCTTCATTCGTAAGAGTAATTACCAACTGGAAGTTGTACTATTTTTGATAAACATCGGATTTGCTCATCAGACGATAAGCTGACAATATTTACGTATGGTCTAATTAGATTCATGCATAAATGTAAGGTAATTTTTGTTATGGTCAAGTTTTTTGTTAAGACCATGTTCTAACATAGATCGATAAATAAGTTAAAGGTCATTATATTCCACAGTCAAATCTATTGGTGATCGAATTTGATAACTATTTTATTGGAACAACTAAGAGTATTATTTACGTGAGATCAATGAGTCCAATTATTATAAATAATAAATTGCAGGCATCGGTGGATACCCGATTGCCACATTTAGTGATCACGTGATAAACTGATAAAATGTCCAAGTGACGTACTATAATGAGCAAAAAAAAAATGAGTTGACCTTCGGCTTCGTCCCGATTGGGTACTGAGCTGACACCGGGGATAAATTGACCAATGACTGCTATTGTATCCTTTTGACAGATATGCGTGCGCAGACTCGTTTGATGTTCGCTATCGCATTACTATGTTTTAATAGCCGAGCCTTCACTTCTCGTCTGACTCTCTTAACGACAAGACCTGTCTACACAGTACTTCTCCGGCAGACTATTCATCCACTGATAGGCCTACATACAGGTATGCCCTAAATAATGGACTGCTTAACCACAGCAGAATTATAGGTAACTTTTCTTTTCTAAACATCGAACATGTCTGAACCTATCATTGGTACAATAGCAGTGATATAATGTTACATCATCGGTGCTACCTGTAGTTTCGGTATATGATCGTAAGTGTGACTGGAGTGATAAGTGGTTATTACGTAATGTTGTTATAACAATGTCATCAAAGCAATTTCTATAATTGAGTGTCTCACGACCTGACGTAATATGTATGCATGTTTTGGATAACTAATTATCGTGTTAATGCTAACAATGACACAGTTTATCAACCTTAATTGATACTAACCCGTTTGTTCAGACATTAAATCGATATGTTTTCTGAATGACATATAACTGTGAACGGGGAAATAATATAATTCATTTGGTAAAGCAAAGGTGTGAAAGACACATTGTTACCACCAATGTCGCGTGTGTGATTGCGTGTACAGCGAATATGACAATTCATTCTGGGGGTTGTAATTTCACATTACAATTTTCGACCGTTAGTGATTCAACATAGTACATCTCAATACTTCCAATAATTCACGATAATACACACCTGTCATATGGGATAGAGAGAGTGTAAAGATTAAACGCTCTTTATTATTTATGTAAAAGTAATGGTGTCTATTTTCAGGTATGACAATTATATGAACTGCGTCCGATAAACACTGGAATGTATGCATTCATATCGATGGTCACAATGTCCAATAAAGCTATTTCTAAACATCGATTAATAATTTCATGAAAAATATTTGAACAAAAAAAAATAACGAAAGATATTACGCGCAAATAATTTAACATTCGACATTTTTTTAATATCGAGATTATCAGAAACCGAAAACTCGTTATAAATTTTTTATTTAAACTTTTTTTTTTAGAGAAATAATTTTGAGGGTTTTGAAATTTTTTCTTTTTTTGAAATTTTTTCTTTTTTTGGAAGTTTTGGGATTTTGAAATTTTTTGGAAAAATAAATTTTGGAAGTTTTGAAATTTTTTTTGGGTTTTGATATTTTGGGAATATTTTAGTACAACCAATTTTAGACCCCCAAAGATTCTATTTTTAGATGTGAGGCGAACGAGCCTCCTATTCTTCTCCAGTGAAATTGAAAATTTGGGCAGAACTTTCCCAAAGGCAATGGCCAGATCGTTCAGCCACCTATAATCCCAGTGTAATTGAAAATTTGGGCAGAACTTCCCATAGAGGCGTTCAACCCACCCGTAATCGTACAACATGGCTATAACAAAATTAGGGTCTGCAGCCATTTTTTATAGTCGGTCGGAAGTCGCAAACAAATGATATTTTTTTTTTAGCCTAACGTTAAATTCTATCATAATCTTTTCTCTTTTTTTAATCATAAAAATTAAATACATATTTATATTGTTGCAAAGTTAGAAAATAATATGATCTCGCACACGCTCTTTCGTTCATACATGCTATAAATACCTTCCACACAGCCTTTCGCTCATCTGCTCTTTCACTCATCGTGACATGTCTACAAATATACTCTACCCACCTATATTCCCAGTGTAATTGAAAATTTGGGCAGAACTTCCCATAGAGGCGTTCACCCCACCCGTAATCGTACAACATGGCTATAACAAAATATACTCGCTTCTAGTATAAGTCCCGCAAACTATCTAAGATACATATTTAGTCAACGAGCTAATTGAACATGGCTTCGAATGAT
This sequence comes from Siphonodentalium dalli, assembly GCA_032622095.1. Taxonomy (NCBI): domain Eukaryota; kingdom Metazoa; phylum Mollusca; class Scaphopoda; order Gadilida; family Siphonodentaliidae; genus Siphonodentalium; species Siphonodentalium dalli. The sequence goes on along the minus strand of CP136062.1, from coordinate 96,823,796 downwards.
CCACCGCTACTTTGGGAAAACACAGAGCACTCCGTCCGAAATTGTATCTGTCACCAAACAATTTCTGATGTCACATTGCTTTAATGTGCGTGAACAAATTCTCATATCTTATCTAAGATATATTATGGTCATGCTTCGCTCGGAATGACACAGAGATGTCCCTTAACCCATATTAAGCGTGACAGCCGGTCTCGATATTCGCCCTTGTCGGAGTCCGAACCTACGTGGACCTCGTCTAGCTCAGAATTTGATGATGTACATGTTTCTGCGACCTAACAACATCGGCTATGGGGACATTCATAAAAAGGAAGATCTTACACCAATAGATGAGATACGTATAAGTCTGAGCATGACACCGATATACTTTTAGTGCTACAATGTACATGTGTGACTTATACTTGTCTCAGGGCATGATTATGATCTAAGGGAAAACACACATATGAGGTACACCAACAATGTCACGAAGAGTTGGTCCTTTGGCTGTGTTAATAGTTTGTGGTATCCGCCCTGGAGAATACCAGTTAGCAAAGGCGGCCGAATACCAGAGACGATAATTGCTTTTCTGATAAAAGATCAAAACATGTAAAGCTTCTTTTTTAAAGCAGACGAACATTGATTCCAACTATGGCGGGTTTATGGTCTATGATAGTATGCGACATTTTAAGGAACTCACTGTTTGCTTATTTACTGCATGTATATACACGGATTATGTTACCATCCTTTTGCAAGGAATACCAACCCACGATTATGTTGACTCAAACATACTTTAGCCTATTTATGCCTTAACGACCAAATACGCTATTCACCGATACAAACCGAGCTTCTTCAGGGAGATATACTACATGTACCAAGTCACGCCCAATTCTGGCGCCCCCACCAAACATGGATAGAATAAGTGCACCGCCCCACTGCGAGCGACAAGAATATCATAATGTGTCACCCCATTTGCCGTGGGGTTCATCCCATTAGGTGTGGTGTTGGCGTCCGTGGTGGTAATATAGCGATAGCACCACTTGAGGCATCGACCTGCGATTATGACTTAACTTATGGTACACTTCGGTCTTATAGCTCGTCAAAGACGGGCGTTGTGTGATCCGACTCAATTATTCGGCTAGCTAGTAGCATCCCTACAGTGTTTCAGGTTAAATATGTATGTTATCTCCCTTTCCATTCTCAAGCTCAATCTAAAACAGCGTGATGGACATCTAAATGACGAGTAAATCCCAATAATGTCCGTACGTTGTCAAGAAACCTATTTGTTATTGAAAAGACCATCCAACTTGTAGCAAAGTCAATCTGGACTGTGCCATTAAATGGCTCTCTCCTGATCGAATGTTCAAAGATAGTTCAATCTGACTATCTTCTTCAGTTAACATCTCTGCACAAACATCCGTGTTCGTTGCTCATCACAGCCAGAACTTTCTTCGGCATTGATCAATTAAGAGTTTCTTCAACTTCCTTGTTGCGATCTAGTCCTCACATGGTACATGTTCTACCTAGTTCTAACATTAGCAGGATTGTTCATGGCATATGCAGTAATTGTTGATATGGCGTATGGATCAACATAATGTCACATTCTTCCAAATCAAGTCAACAAACGTTAGAAGTTCTAATGAGCCATGTCCGTTTAAATTTTTGTAATGTGTTTAGCAAGCGCTAATTTGAATTGCACGAATAAACTATTGGTAAAAAACAATTGTTTCTATTGACATGCCACATCGGTCCTCCCGCCCGTATGTCCCAGTAGATAACTCGGCCATATATTAGTATTTTAGGTCATCAGATATCTTTAAACATTGAAAGGTATGTTGGCCAGCATTGGGGTCGATCGGGTGCTTTCAAGTGTGCAAGTGTGTCTAGTATTTCCCTCTATATCTTTACAGGACCACTGTTGGATATGGTAATAACAGCTAGCATATAACGTCCGTGAATGGAGTTGTTGGTTTGTGCATGGGACATAGATGTAAATGGTTGTCTCAAGGGAGCAATGTCGGTCGTCTTAAAACAAGCTGCATGGTGGTGACAAATTAATTTTATTTTAGAAGCAGGATATATGTATCAGATAATTAAATGGAGACACGGACTCAGTGTATATGAGTGTTAATGATTGCTTCAAATGCGCTTGCTTCAGTGAGTGTGAGCACATTCTAATTTCTTATCGAAATGGCTATGTATCGATCGGAATGGCACATTGAGATGTCCCTCAACTCGGATCAACCTTGAAAATCGGTCCCGATGTACGCATATTTCGGGGTTCAAATGGTTACAACCTAATCCAGCCCAGATTGGGATGATATCTAGGAGTAGTTCACGGTACATGTGGGAGATTTCCGTGTGCTGCATGCATGGTGTTTGTCATTCTGTACATTGCTCCCCGAAGAGGACTATATCACATCGCGTATACGTATGTGACATGAGGTGTGAATCCAGAGTCCCTACACGCATATGAAAAAGTCAACCATGCATGCTGAACTCTCGGTCGAACTTTATGCGTAGATATATATGATGTGAACTGGAAAGTTAATCGGAATTTCGGAGTATTGAAGCTTCGTGGTACAGAGTTTTGGACCTTCAGGCAATCGAACCCAAGAAGATTAGGCCAGAAATATCTTAGTACAGGAAACTCTGGGATATAAAATTTCAAATTCAAAATTCCAGACATTATGTCTAAAGCAAGTCTGACAAATTTCACAGAGAACTACCAGTATACGTGCGGGCTCATTTATTAGAGACAAGTTACGCACCATTTCGGACACCGTTGTATAAGTATTTAACACTACTGATCGATCCACTATAAGTATATAAATACTAAATACCGTTATACGTGTTTTTGCGTTGATGTATAACATTATTGTTAAATTGTTTGCGGTCTGGATCGTTTAAACGCAATCCTATAATATTCCACTTGAATTGTCCCAATCAATATCAGTAGCTCTGGTTGATTGGTAATATATAATTATATCAACACGATTAAACATTGAAAATAAGCCATTTTTCTTCTGGCATTTATAACCATTTCAAAAAATTTGTTTTGTGACTTCTTGGTTAACCGGAAATTCACAGAGATTTGCAATCGTTTTAGTCCTGCTAGTTTCGTTTCCAATTATAGTCTATAGAGCTCAGTAGTTCACATGACCACGAACTGGATCACGCCACAATTATTTACTCCATATCTATGCCCGTGTCGTAGCCATTGAGTAGATATTCATGCATGGCATGATCAAGACCACGAAGATATTTGTCGGAAAAGTTTCGGCTATCGACTATATATGCCGACGTCGACAGCCGATGGTATGCATGCACCGATGTCGGGTGGTCGAAAGCACAGGTCCCCAGAAAAAAAATTTACACCACCACAAATAGTTCTTAATTCTATAGGATTAAGTACTATTGGTGGTGGAGTCAATTTTTGTTCTGGGGACCTGTGGTCGAAAGGGTGGTTATGGGAATATCGTTTAGTCCTGAATTTTCGTTCTATGTTTTTTTCAGCTTCGTCGGCGAATGACATGAAGTCGGTTTGCAATTTTTGGATACTGACTATTTGCCGACATCCTATATAGCAAACGGCCACACATACAGAAATTAGGCCGATCGATGTCGGCAGGTATGACTGTGGTCGGCATGGCGTCGGCTGCCAACCATTTGCCAACGTCAAAGCCGGTGGCTATCTGGCGGCAATGGTCAAGTGAGTGTGCAAGGATCTCAATTTGCCCTAGGCTACGAACTACAACACGAATTGTTCACAACCAAAAACAAGTTTTTGTTTCGGTGCGCACTTAGAAATGAATCGCTCATGCCCATTTGGGCTGAGAAACAACTTTCGTACACATAATTAAAGAAATTTGATGGATCCTTCAGCAGGAAACCGCACATTTGCTGCGGTTTTGTCCGCAATGAAGCCAGCACACAGACGTCAGCACAGACGGAATCAGAACAATATTCTCTTTCTTTTCCAGACCCTGAATCAAAGACCATGGACACAGCAAGTCAAGAGATTTACTCTAAAACAATCAAGCCCTAAAAAGATGCTGCTCACGTTGAGCATGGTGATCCAAAATAACTGCCAAAATCTCCATCATTTTGACTCTCAGAAACAGATGTTGAGTCATAAAAATTCAACACTAAGACGAACATTTGTGTTGAACGACAACACTGCTCGTGGGTTGACGTTGTTGGTTGGATGATAATCGACCTTCAATGTGATACAACTGACAGTCAGGTTGAAACATTAATAAAGGATAGCGCCATATTCATAAATATTATAAATATCATGTGAATGGCAAATTACATAATTCTACGTGAAACTTGTTGGATATATTGACTTAGTATTGGCTATGTGCTGTTTAGTCAATCTTTATTCTATGGTAACGGTATGTGTTTTAGATTTATGACTGCACGCTAGTTAATTCCTGACTACCAAATAGACTTGGGTGCTTTATTATTTATATAACTTTTTGGTGTACTCTCATCCACTGTCTGATCTATACATACACACAGAGATGCTTCGCTGCAATAGCTTTTGACAGTCCGTTTCAGTTCTGGGCCGGTCATATAGCATAGCGACTGAAAGGACGTTAACCCCTAATCAATCAGTAAATTACCCAAACATTCCCTAGCATCGCTGTGAGGCTTGTAGTGCGCTATCCACTGAACCAGAAAGCTTCCGCTACCTAATTATCCCCGAGTTCTGATGGGAACAGCATAATATATCGCATTTGACAAATGTGAATTAATTCAAATAATATACACGTGCGTACACAATGTAGTCACAAGTCTTATAATTGCCGCGTAACGCAGTGGTTAATTCGGTATTGGCTGGTGCCGATCATCTTGAGATGTTACTGACATTTCTGGCACATCCTGAATTAATATATTATACTTCTATTTGACTCTTATATATAATTTTAATAGATTTCCATATTTTGATGAGTCTCTGGGATCGCGCATAACTTTGCACATTGCACTGTTAACAATTATGCATCAAAGGAACATTATTCAGATAACATTTTGCGCAAGCTTATATTTTGGAGTACTAAATGAAATTGTATGGGCATCATGATCACTCGTTCACAGCAATATTTTGGCCCATTAAATATTAATTGATTTTGTTGCGTGCCATGATTAACATTCGCATGGATCCAGACATTATCATTTTGTCACAAAACAAGAAGAGTTCTGATTCATGTCATGCATTGCCTTTGTGTATTTTGTGTGTGAAATATTTGGATGGCTCTTTTTTTTCGAATCACCGAAAGCCAATAATACCCATAGTCAATTATTATAGTTGAATATAACTATACACTTGCTTCATTTAGGATTTAGAACTTATGGCCCTAACAGCAGGTCGACCTTCGCAGTTTAGAGCAGACATCGTCTTTAGTCTTGAGACATGCAGACGAGCCAACCTCAAGAGCTTGACCATTTCCACATTCTCCTGAAAATACCACCTCCCACAAATAGACACCATATCTGCCGGACTATTTCAATCACGTGAATGATCATGTTCATATTACAGGGAATTTCGTATGTCGACTGTGAAACTCTTCAGTTGAACTAATTATTGTTATTCACACTATTTATCACATTGTATTGCTATTTATTTAACCATTTAATTACGTGTCTGTTGTAAACGTCTACTATTTAACCCTTTACCCAACAGAACGGCCCTGTGCCAATGCATTCTCTTATATATGAGAGTCGACCATAGGTCGCCTCGCATATATAAGAGAATGCATTGGCTTAACACATATTAAAAATGATAAAATTGTCAAAGAATGTAGAAAAATATTATAAAAATTGTTTTAAAAATGTAAGAAAAAATTATAAAATTGGTAAGAATGTAAGAAAAAATGGTAAAAAGTGTTTTTTTAGGCCAATGCATTCTCTTATATATGCGAGGCGACCTATGGTCGACTCGCATATATAAGAGAATGCATTGGCACAGGGTTCCAATGATATCCATATTTGTATGGTGCTATTGAGACAGACCGAAGATGTTTTAGGCTGTTGAAGCTTTATTTGGGCGTTTTTGGCCGGTTTGTCGGGTAAAGGGTTAACGAGTCAATGGCATCGCATTATGGTCAGGGCCATCTATTTTAACCTTATGCGAATGTGGTGTCTATTTGCGGGATGTTATTTTCATGCGAAAACGGACATGACCAAGCCGTTAAGATTGGTAGACAAACCAGTGACTAAGTTTATGTTGTAATATAGAGTAGTCTCTCTTCTCCCTTGGCCGCCACAAAACAACGATGACTCTCCCGAGAGGTATAGCGTTCCGAATGCTACCATGTTACACTCAACGAGCTCTGAATAACACTGAAAAGACGTCATCATGTTAATCTTTCATAGCAACCGATACTCAGGCGCGATATTACTAGGAGACGATAACCAGAGAAAGAAGCTCAAAGAGATTTAGTGCGATATAAAAGTCGTTGTTGACCTTTATGATAATATCGCCCCCGCGGCGTTTGGACTTAACCCTTTGAACCCGAGCGGCCGGAAAACCGGCCGCTGCGTGAACCTCCAAATACCCCAGCCGGCCATATATCTACCGCCACGTGTTTGTTGTTTACATACATCGTCGCGGTCGTCTGCTTCTCCAATAATTATGTTTTTTCTTTGTGTCTTGTTGCTATTGTGTTTAAGCACACAACATCATGAATTATGAAGCCTAAAACATTTTCGGTAGACGAGGTGGTCTGGCAAATTTTGGAATCGGACGCGGAAGATTTCTGTGATGATGACTACGCCATTTGTGAGTTAGAATGGGTCAACGAAAGCACAGTGACACTGGGAGATATTCAGACGTCAGTCGCTCCAGGAGTGGGTGGCGTTGTTTCAAGTAGAGATACGACAAGAGATCAATGTATGGGGTAGTTGATGTGTTGTGGAAGTGGGCGGCGCTTATGTAGAGGTAGGGGGCGTGGCCTCATACCTGCAATTAGTCACGGAGATCATAATGTCCATACGTTGAAAAGGGACGCAAATTCGTTTATCATACTTACCTTTACACCGAACGAGAAGCCAGGACCAAAAATGTACCAAATTCAATAAGTATGGACAGTACACCCCAAGGTGGAGTACTTAAATTTATTCTGGGATGATGCACTTGGCATTTGATTGTCGACAAGACCAACCGAAACGCTCGTCACGTGATTTCGAAAAAACGTAACATGCTCCTAGGAAATATCTAAAATGTGGCATAATACGATTGAATGCTCAGGGCAATGGTGTCATTGGATCATTTAAGGTTAGCAACCGTTGCTATACCCTTAAACAAAAGTTTGGTTCACTCATCCGGCCAGATATATAACACATTTCACAGTGGGGCATGGGCTGCGTCGAAAACGCCATTTCCTAGGGCTGAAATACGTCGATAAAAGCTATAATTGCATTTTACATTCGATTTCGGGTAGCTGCATAGCAACCGTTGCCAGGGAGAGATCGTGTGGCAATGTATCCCGGTCTTAAAATACTTAGTGGTCCATGGGGAACATACATGTAAAGTTTCAGATCTGTGGGACCACTTAAACAGAACCCACCCATTGCGCCTAAACAAAGTATACAATAAATACAAAATAACACTGGGAGCCCAGGGTCATGGTGTCGATCGTTGTGGGGAGCCAGGGTTCAAAGGGTTAATGTCTCGTGTCTTATCCAGTTCCAGTCGCAGCATATGTCAATTTGTTTCCACGTTTATATAACCCTTAACAGATGAAAGACTACTCTAATGAATACTTTCTTCAATGAGGATGAAGGGAATAAAATTGGACCTAGTAGTGATGATGAATCATTTAAATTCCCATACGATAGCAAGTTTTTTGGCATTCTGGTGGCCAATTGTTATCAGAGGTTACCATGACTATCGTGGAGCCCAATATAGCTTGGCCTAATATCCAAAGTATCACTTTAGGACGGCATACATATGCATAACATTTGGTTCGTTTACGGTAAAATAATGCACAAAAAAAAATCACCTATTTTTTGCCCTATTAGAAGTACCGAGATCAGTGGTATGCTTACTGATGGGAAAACTTTCACTTTAGAGTTACCACCACTGGACCACCACTATCGTTTTCTCATCTCCAAGAAGGGTGGAAAGCTAAGCCATAATTTGGTCGAAATCTTGGGCAACGTGCCTATCATCGAAGTGAGCATGCATCGGTTTATTCATAAATTAAAATAACTCAAGGAATGCGAAAGAGCCATGCATCAACGCTTGCTAAATAACTAAGAATTCGTTCCCATATAGAGCGTATATTGAGGTTAGATATTGCCAATATATGTACCGACTTATTTCGCTCATTAAAATAAGTCCGTTATGTGCTTGTTCTCACTAGAACAGGCTGGATCAGGCGACACCGCGAACACCACACTAGATAATGAAGGTAAGTAACAAGACAGAAGGAACAATTGGCTGACGACTCGAAAGCATTCCATTGTCAAATGTTGGGTGAAAGAACACAGTGGCTTGAAACCTATCATCGTTAACTAAATTGTTTTTAACAATACCAACAATAGCGAGTTTGCGATACCCGTTGGACGGGAACGGGTACGGGTAGATCGGTTAACATCGTCACGGTAACTTGGGTACTTTCGATGTAGCGCATAAAGCGATAACGATTTGGAACGGGTAGATGTGTCACATTGACCGGTAACCTTTCACTACGATTTTCTCACTTAAAGGTTCATTAATTCAATGAAATTCAAGTTAGCTATGCGTTAATCTATTTATTAAAGATTCCATGGGCAAATATCATAGATAAAGTTGTCATTTAAACCCAAGTTTTATGTTCAAAGTATCGAGGCGGCTTCAAGCACTTAGATAAATACGGAACGCCGATATTTTCACTAACAACTTTGTTCAGTGCATTAATGACAGGTTGTGTTAATTGAGTGAGTTGATGGTGCTATAGACGCAGTCTCGACCCATTTCAGGGACGTGACTATAAATGGTATCCGCGTTAGGAAGGGTGCCCACCTAACTACACCCCTTGAAGTTGAACCATATCAAATTACATGTTTGCGCGTAATTCCACTTGCACCTCCCCCGCGGGCTTTGGTTTTCCCCCAACTGGTTCATCACAACTGCTTGGATAGTAGCATATTCTAAATCAGTAGTCTTTTTGTCACTAGCTGGGTGGGCATATATATAATCCACTGGGCCGACCATGCAGTACAAAAAATGTGTGAACCTGAAAAATCCTTATATCTTAATATCTAGTGGTCTAACGCCATGCAAATTCACTCCCAATTTTTGTTTCTTAAATTAATTACCAGTTTCTGACTGACCACTGACCACCCGATCGACCATGGTTCGGCACGGTGTGAGAAATGTTTTAAATTGGAATTTGTTAAATCCTAGCATCCAGACTGGCATCAAACTGTCCAAGTGTTGGATTTGTTGAGAGCTGCTGACACCCCCCCCCCCCCATAAAGGTTGGAAAATTTCCAAAAGTTGCTGATAGTCATTTCAGTCCAAATTGTTTACCCCAAAAAAAGGAAATTATGCAAATGTTGGTCTGAAAACAACAAATTATCCATTAATAAATTGTTGAAAAATCAAAGTACGAGAACAAATTCAACCTTTGAAATTTACAAATTTTTTTGTGTCAGGTATATGAAATTTCCAATCTTGAACATTTGACCAAAGTTGGGGTGAGTCATCCCTGTCGTCAAGCCCTGTGTCTACCCATTGTACAAGGGTATCAATATACAGTGGATTTTTCCATGTATATATTGAAAATTTGAATACAACCGTTTAGTTACTTTATCGTATGTATGTGGGGACTGGTTTCTCATTTTAATATATATTTACCATCTGAAATGACATGGCGCATTTGAACCACAGTGCTGGTGTATATCGTTTTGGGGATAATACAGGTCGCTAAAGACACGAAATACCTATACAAACTCTACGAAATCTAAGCATAGTCAGAGCGAGTTTCAGCTGTTTTCTGTTTGTCGCATAGAAGTGAAGCAAACGCTCTTTATTCAAAACATATAATAAACAGACTACATTTTAACATATTTTATTGTTACAACAAATAAAGATTACAAACCAATGTTACTTAAAGGTACTCAACCCGACCAGATGGTTCCCATATCATCAAGTTACAACAACAACAACATTTCTTCAAAATTCGCTTTTGTTATCAGAATCCATTAATTAAAAAAAAACGCGTTATTTATCAACATGTTGTTCAACGAAATATGGCCGTATTGTCACGAAATTTGTCCGTATTACCACTTGATTTTAGAGTTATCCATCTTCGTCAAAATTGTCCGAGGCCGTCGGTTTGATGACACTTTTTCTGAGCCACAAATAATTACACATTTCAAGAAATAACAAACTTCAAAAATCGATATCTGATCACTCTGAGCTTTGATGGGTGGGTTCCTCGACTCGAATCAACTATTTTTACCCCCAATCGCAAAGCTAAAAAAATGTAACTTGGGAGTGTTAATTCGGATTATGCATCTTTAATATGACTTAATATTCCCCAACTAAAATGAGGGACAAATTCGGTCTCATGTCTGACTAAAGGTACGCGTCGTATATTGTTAGACCCTGGGTCTAAATCAATACATTTTACACCGAATAGTGGTTGGAAAAATTAACTATAACGTAATTGTATATTTGTGCTATCATAATCTATTTTCTAAGTCTAAAAATTCCGACCGAATTATAGTCAACACTCGACCGGTCTATGACTTGTATAATCCAATTGTTTTAAATGTTACCAAGATAAGTGAAAGACAAGCACAACTACCTTCCAACTGCTGCTTCGTCCTTGATGGAATCAACTGATTATCCTGGTACCAATCTAATCTAAATACAAACTTCCAGCAATCCATAACACTAAGTATATACAACCTCGGCCAATAAAGGCAATAGCAATCTATCTACATCATAATATTTAGTTTTTCTGTTGCGTTTGGCTCACCATACATTACCAGTCGATGTGATGAATTCTACCCGTAAAACAGTTTGCGATTACAAAACGTGTACCGGTACGGGTAGCTACCCGTACGCGTACCCGTACCGGTACCGGTTTGAAATCGCAAACTCGCTATTGTCATAAAGTACCACCAGTCAACCACAATAACGTATATTGTCTGTCATTGTTTTTAGACTGACAAATACCACAGTGGTGCAAGATCTGTGGAGAAAACGATGGAGAAAACGGTGTAGATAATCCAATATGGCGGAGGATATATGTTTTGATGAGTATGTGCGTTGTAAATCGCGGTATTAGTGGTATATTTCGGACAGTAGTAACCGCACATTTCCGCAACTTTACTGGCTATAAATTGGCGGTTAGGGGGATGCATATTAATTGACGTTTTTCTTCACTGTTACTGTTAGAAACAGGTTCGAATCCGACATTCATGAAATTGCTAGCATTCGAGGTGGAATTAAATTGTTATTTTACCGTATTATTCGGTCAGGATGTTGTTAATGGCCATGAAACGTCACCTGAGTGTATATTTGATGGTTCTAGATACACAGGATTAAGTTACTTCGCATGATCACCTTCAAAATCGGTTGAATTTACCTCAATACAAACAACCATTTTGCGGTGCAGATGAATGTTTATGACGGTGTAGAATGTTGCCTGGTTACGGCGAATAGCAATAAGTAATGATGGGGTAGATGAAATACACGATGATGGTGTAGATGATATCTAGATAGCAGATGTGCTAGATGTATCTGCGATCCGGCTCAGGTATGTACATGGATGTCGTGTCTTATCATAATTCTACACCACAGTAGCTATTCCCGCCTGTCTAATGTAAATGACGTGATGTCACTTGCCTAATAATGACCATTAATTTGGAGAACACGAAAAATATCTTTTCTTTCATTTTCTGGTAAATAAATTGAGAGAGAAAATTGTTCATTGGCATGGATACCAGTGTATAATGTTTCGGAAAACCATACAACCCATAATATTTGTTTGACGACTGGTACGTTAGTATTGGAATAGGTTCGTATATTGAAATAGTGAAACAAGCAGAAAACCAAATTATATAATTGCCTCATAAAAAGTCATATTTGACCCCGACATTGAGATAATCTACAGGGGAATGCGTGGTACAATAGGTAGATTTATTTCATGAAAAATTACCGGTTGATGTTCGATTAGATATGCATAACAAACCACTCCAAACACCACAAGGATGTGTGATCTTAATGTAAATATAAACAAAAGATATGTTGGTTCCAAATTGGTAATGTTCCATGATAATGTATGTTTGGTGAATTAACTGACGCTCTAGTCGAATGTCACATGGCATTCTTATTAAATCTGATGCCTTAGCTACAATTAATAGACATACTGTATAATTTAAAGCATGGTTATGACACTCCATTGCAGGGATAATCAATTCGATTTAGGAGAGCGCACACATCTCAAACGAAAACTTAAAAGTGGAAAAGTGTCACAGCCAGAGGAGCCAGTGAGAAACCCATTTCCTGTGAGAGAATTTCACCATGTCCATGCAGGAATAAAAAATATTTGCAGACATCAGGCGGGGATTAAACTTTCAGATATCTAAAGAATAAACACACGATATGTATAATATCTGTTGCCCTTCCTGTTTACCCCAACTCATTGGAAAGAATGGTTACTCTGCAATTCGCGAATTCTTCTAAGGCTTATTTCGTTCCCCGTAAGGCCTGATATATTTCCAATGTACATTGACATATACAATAAGCCTTGGCACTGAGTCGCGGCCATATTGGATCCATCCAGCCCGTTCCGTTTAGTGCTACGTACAATGTCAAAGTTCTGGAGTAGCATGCCATCTGAATGTTCATGAATTCCATATATGGAATGCTACTCCAGAACTTTGACCTGTATCACTAAAACAACAGAACGGGTCTGGATTGATGGTCTCGACTCGGTGACAATGCTTATACAATTACAGGCTATGGTATTTTTGTGACAACTTCCCTGTTATTGAATAAAGATCGACCATCGAAGTATAAACAAAGTAGACCCTGCCTCTTTATTCAGTAACGCACAACATTTATACATAACATATATATATTTACTCTTAAAAAGATAAATTCCAATCTTCAAAACATAATAACATAAATATTTGTAGTTTTTCCACGCATAATACTGTATCTATAGGTCCGTTGCCAGTTAGTGACACATGTCAACGTGTGCAGACAGGGCTGCACGCCAGATATATACTTTCCCGCAGCTGCGGCATCGATGAAGGACGTCCTTAATTGTCGTGTACAGCTTTCGTGTGATTTCTTAAGGTATCCTTCCTGGTAAATACAGAACGGCATTTACCACATGTGTGCCACTTTCCAATTTGGTGACTTTCTATATGGTTATTCAAGGCGTACTTGCGAGACAAAAATTTGGGCCATTTGTCGCATTCAAATTTAGATCCATCACAGTGCTTTGCACGATGTGCAAGCAACAAATGTTTCTCATTAAACTTTTGGTCACCATCACCACACGATGTTATTCTCCTGCTTTTTCATGTTGAAGGAATTTGCACAATATGCACACACACATGTCTGAATCGTTTGTCCGAGTCCGATTATTGACCACTCGTTGTCTGAGACGTTGAGCCTGATTCTTCGTTGAAGGATTCTTCCATTGCTTCAATTCTGAAATGAAAAAAACAACGAAAATATCACAAGTGAGGTTGTGGAGAGCAAAGTTCAATATATGTATACAGGGACGTGGCGAAAAAGTCCAAATAATGTCCCAAATTACTCTTAATAAAAATAATTTCTTATGTTTGTCATCTCTATTAAGTAGGCATATAGCTATTATAGTTATAAATTCCACTATAGAAGCATGGTCTTCATGACCTTCATCCATGATCACCGGACAGCGATACAATCCAACTGATCATATCTAGACCCTTTAATATTTTTTAAATTCATTAGGTTCCAATAAAAAGACTTTTCCGAGCATAAATGCAAATTGATGGTATATTTTTGCTCTGTGTGCTAGACAATATAATTATGGAATCAAAGTCGTTTGCCATGTCATTTATGCATAGGCCAATGTAGGTGTCAGAAGCCGAAATTGCCGTGCAAAATAGCCTATACCGTATGCCTATAATGCCTGACATTGATAGTTAGGTCTACGCCCGAAATGACATCACAAACGACGTTGATTGCTTATATTACATCCAGGTATTTGAATTTAGAAAATAATCTACACCATCATAAATATTGTACTCTACACCGTCATCATTATTGTGTAAATTGTCTTCATCTACACCGCCATTTTGACAATTTGGAAGAAAATAATTTCATTTTTACCAATTTAGTTAGGCCTAAGTGTGATGTTAAGTATAAATTCCATTACTCGTGTAACTTCATATCCTCTAGCAAACACAGCCGTTAGGATTCCGTCTGAATGCCGTCGGATTCACAATTTATGCACACAAATGCACGAATCTCGCCACCTCAAAAGGTAAACAAAAAATTTCACCACATGTTGACCTTTCTAGCACACTTAAAATACTTAATATCAATTGAACAACATGTCGAATATATTCCACACACAATTCGACTGCCCGTGCAACTTTGCCGTAGTGAAATTAGTTACTTAAATGACAGAAAACATTCATTGAGTTGAACCACGTACCTTACGCTACGTTTTTTTCCGTCGCCATCTTGAAACTCTCCTCCGTATTCTCCACCGATCTTGCACCACTGTGAATACAGAACGTGAGAGCAATATATTTATCGTTCTGAATGTTAATGTGTTACGCTGAAGTCTTCTGAAAGTAGAATGGCTGGTACTTAAACGACATCAGCATACTGGTCTATCCTAGCAACAAACTCAGACGAGGTATTCCTTGGAGGGTTATTATAATATAAACAACCACAGATATAGTTATCGTGATATACTAGTCGATGTTGAACTGTGTGATAATATCTCCCCGCAGCTTAAGGACTCAATGTCTCGTGTCGTTTCCAGTTTCAGTGGCAATCCCTAACAAATTGTTTCCCCTTGATATGTACCTCTACATGTGAAACACTATGCCATCTGCTGATGAACATTTTCTTTAATAAGAATGCAGGGAAGTACCGAGGTCGGTGGTATGCCACCCTAATGACCGAAGGGATCATTGCTATATAGAACCGATGATTATATAATAGTCTATGGGATTTATACCGGACGCATGCAACTCACCGGCCATGGTATCTGTGATAGTTGCTCGCTTGAAAGAGGCGAGAAGCTCATCATTTCAAGGCGATTTGATAATGCTGGTGACCATGCTGTCGTTACCAATTCCAGGTGCTTTATAAAATGCCTACGGCAGCTGAATACAAGAAAACCATAGTCAGAAATGGTAACGCGCTCAAGATCATATATTATATACCCATGCTTGTAATTATAGAATATAACATATATTGGTTTCGCGAATGACCAACTCAGAATTCCGTTAAAATAACAATAACAACCAGCACCTAATTAACGAACCGGCGGCCGACTCGAGCGTCTCCGACCACAACCATCAGTGGGCTGCAGAACGAAACATATCTATAAAAGTTGAAATATAAAACTTACAAATTATCTTTTAAATTTCTTTTATTGGTAATTGGCATAGCTTGTCACAAACCAAAAATCAATATTATTGACTTAATAATGTAAAGGACAATACACGAAATTGAAATGCCCAACTACACCTTTTACCGGACTCGGCCTCCTGGTCGCGCAGTTCGACTTTTAAACCGGAAAAAAAACAATTATCTATAAATAAAATGACCATCGGACCACAGCTATCAAGAATATGCAGAACAGTAAACACGCGGCGCGCGCTAATGACTGTAGGTGTCGTGTTCGTGGGCTTGCTATCTCACCATCGGTTTTTTTCAACTCGCGAAGGATGTTGCTGTTCTATTCGTGACTTGCTCTCGGTGGGCAAATTGTCCAGAGTAGATCACGATTTGATGGTATATTATTTGAAACACTGACTATTAGCCATCCTTCTGTGTTATATAATACGTTCATGCTTGCCATTTGAATTTATTCATGATAATTGTTTGTTTAAAATATGTCTGGTTAAGGCTGTCTCGTCACATAGAAGAAGTTACCACAACGCTGCTGTACTAAATGTATTCTGCCACTCAGTTATATACATTGCACATTGGAATGGTCTGTTATTCAATTGAAGTGTTGTTCAGTTAATAAAGGCAGACGACAAGCAGAAGCGAGACAATACGAGAGCAGAATGATTCATATTGATAGGTGGAAACTGTTCAGATAATAAGTTCACGTTTGTTGATCTTATATTCTGAACATTTTCACGTGAAACGACTTGTCAATGAACATTTAGTATAGAAAGGGTTAACATAATTTCACAATCGATAATATATCTTACATGTATCTACACAATTGATCACAACCCATCTATATATGTACTACTGCTGACGTTTAGTTAATGGGTTGATCTCATGTGGGGAATTCCACAACAGCTGTGTGCACAGCCACATGTATGTTGTCACGCATATATTTTGTTCCCACAACTTGCATATTGTGAAGGAATAAGACTGTTCTCTGTATAAATTTTATTCATCTGTAACACCATGTAGTAAGCAGCATGTGATGGTAAATGATACATAATTGTGAATCAATCATAGATGTCATAGAACGACCGAAGGCGTCGCTTATTAATTAGCGATAGCATGTTGGCACATGTCAGATATGCCTGAAGAGCCAGAACTAATTAAAGAGTAGATTAATCTTTGGTTTATATATACGCTAATGACTTATAGCGCCATTAGTATCTTCCTTTGTCTGTACTGACCGATGGGTAAACTGGAATTGTTACATAAGACCTTCTTTCCTTTGTGGCTAATATTGCATAACTCATAGGTCGCGGCCTCTCCGAGTATGACCTTGGCAATTTGGTTGGGGTCACTATAGTTCGATTATATTCTGTCTCCCCCCATAGGTAAAATGGATATGTTTAGTATGTACCATCACGTCCCTTGAATAAGAAGGGGTAGGGTGCATTACTCTACATAGGGTTCCCCTTATTTTCAAATTTTGACTACTAGTGTTAAAATCTAGGGGTTTGGTACTTCGGTATGCTTGGACAATGAGTAGAGTTGATTCAAGGGTTGCCTGTGCATATAAGTTACGAGGTGTTGTCGTCATAAAAAATTGTATAAATTGAATATATATATCTATGTACTTGTTGAAGCCATTTGCATTATGAAGAGAGTTGGCATGATGAGGTAACATGAGTGTGATAATATAAAGGGTATCAATATAAATGACATTGGAATACATGTAATGAAATCATAATTATGTTGAACAATAAGTGGGTGAATGATACTTCGTTCAAAAGTTCATGTATGTGCTCGATTTATTTGGGGAGCGCTAATGTCCACTTCCGGCTCCTGTGTCACGAGGTTTGGGTGATGTGACTTTCGTCGTTTCATTGGAATGGAGATACATCGTCTTGGTAAGGTCTTTTCCTTGATGTGAGTGTTCTCTTGTGACGTCGTGACGTCGAGCATTTTGTAGCTGTCTGGCTTGTGGACAAACTGTTTCATTATTGCGATAAGATGTGCGTTTGCAAAGCTTGTATTTTTGGAGGCATTCGGTTTTAATGACTTGGAAATGGGGTTGGATAATAATGATTAAAATTGTATGATAATAAAAAAAATCGGGAGAACTGTTACATGATTAAAATGATTCGGGTGGGACTCAATTGGTTTAAATATTGAGGGAGGTGTGTAGGCTCTGTTGGTAGTCGTGCTTTGTATATAAAAATATTGGGATTTGTGCGATTGCTTCAAACATGGGCTGCCTTTTGCATTCATGTGATATTTATTTGTGGTTGAGATAGAAATAAATCTGTTTTCACATAATGTCGTATGATTTATACTGGAGTACGATGTCAACTGGGTACTTGGGTTTGAAGTTATACATCGCGCGCGTACAGTTAAAATATCGACTGATTCTGTCATCATTGATGCTTGGCATTGCTACATCACAATTAAAGTTATATACTGAGATATATGCGCTTGTCCCTTAATGTAGGCCATCATTTCAGCCCTTGTTATTGTCATACCCGCCATGTGACAACTGTATTTGTCGATGTAGCGTGGGGCGATTTTGACACTTGAGATTAAGATATTTTACAAGCGGTATATAATTGTGATTATTTGGATAACTTGAACCGGTAAGCTATCTTTGGGGGTATAATGAATGATGATATATTTATATGAAGAGTAGTTACGCGTATGTGTTGAGATGCGTTTCCTGGCCTCTATACTAGTTCATTTGATCTATGTGGAATCAAAGTTGATCAGACATTTGATTGCACTTCTGTACACGATCCATATTATGATCCGCATTTTATCCGGCCAGATTAGCGATGATTTTACGCATGCATCGTCGCTATTGCATTGGATTGAACACAGGGTGCACGTGGTAACTACGCGTGATTATGTGTATGATTACCGTTGGGGTGATTAACACGATTCATTATGACGTAATTGTTTATTCGGTGTCTGTGATAATTATTCCGAAGATGGGGCGTGAATAATTTAATTAGTATATGTGTCCGTCGTGACACATGCTATTATCTGAGTGATAATGATGCAAAACGGTCTGACAAATTATGAACTTGGCATTTAAACTTGTATGACTGGAAATGCTTCATGTTTCTTGATTTGATTTAGCATTTAAATGAATGCATGCGATTCTCCTGAAATTTGAAGAGGCCGAAGTTATTCGCGTCTCCCGAATTGTTGATTGAGGCGATAATAAAGCGTGTTGGCCGCCAGGTGATAACTTCCTGGAGATGAAATATTGCCTTGCTGTGAGGGGGCCATGTGCGTGATATATACGGGTACATGGCGTTAAATTTCTGTATTATTGGCCAACCCACTTTGTATAGTTCAGATCGGTTTCTTTGATTAATTAAGCCTCGATTTTGTGCATCTGGGCGGGTTGGTGAAAAGAAATATGTCACCCACTTGGTGCGTGTGTGATTGCCATATCGTGTTACATGCACTGCACATGGTCTGGCAATCCTGGTTTTGCGCGATGACAATTCTCTCTTTGTATTGTGTCTTTTTACGACAGGGTGCTATTTATTTATGATAGGTCGAGATTGTCCAATAATATTCATTGCATTTCGCGCGGTATAGATCTGGTCGTCTTTGTTAGAAATTGTAATTTTTACTTTGTCAGTTTGTTTCCTGGAGTTAAGTTGTTGAGTTTTATTCAGTTAAAGTTTATACATATGTGAACTGTTTTCGTTTCGTGCTTTTGGATATAGAGTTGAGTTTATGAGGTTAGTTGCTTTTATGATTATGTATGTTATCTAATTATGGTAGTTGTTTAAATATTTAATTTTCCTATATCGACATGCTCTGTTCGTCTGTGCTATTTTTGTCGGCTTGAGTGGTTATATCGAAAGGATCATAATTTTCGGTTGACATGTTATATGTATCGCAACTGGACTTGCTTTTACGTTTGTTTTGTTGAGCTAACTGTTGGGTTGACATGTCATACGGATTGTATGGCTCTGTTGATGAATTGGCATTGTACGCTTCATCGTTTTGAGTTAGCATATCATAAGGGTTGTATGGTTCAGTTGACGAAAATGATTGTTTTTCATGATCGCGTTTTGATGCTATTAATTTATGTGCCATCTCTGGGAGGGGAATTGGTTCATTTGAATCCGATCCGTCCCGGATGACGTGGTTTTGTCGTATTAACTGTGTTAAAGGGGCTGTCTCGTGGTTCTCATTTTCGGTGTCCGAATTGTTACTATTACTCGATATGTCAGCATCTGAGCTTTGTGTTGATGACTTATGTGGGAATACAAATTTGCTTTTCCGAACTTTCTGGTTCTCCTGTAATTGTGGTGTATGCCATTTCGTTGTTGCCAATTTTAAATGTTTAGCATGACTTTTAGATAAACTGCCTGTGATTTGATTACGAATTACATACGAAACTGGTCCTGTTTGTTTAATTATCACCCAAAATGGATCATATTTCATGCCTAGTTTATGGGTTTGTTTGTGATTCTTAACATAGACCTGGGAACCTATGGGAAATTCCGGTATTTTACCTTTACTGTTTTCGTTTCATTTCGTCTTGACTTGTTTCATATTTTGTTTAACTAATTGAAATGCGAAGTGCTGCTTCTCTAGTAACTGTTGGATGAGGCATTCACCCGTGTATTTCTGTCGCGGTGTCAGTATCTTGTCAATATTTATTTGGGGGTGTCTGCAGAAAGTTAAAAAATATGGAGAAAATTGAGTCGTTGCTGAGACATGAAAATTCATGGCTTCTGATGCAAAATTGAAAAATAGGTCCCATGATGTTGGATTTCCCTCAGTTAATTTGGCTAATATCCCGTTGTAGTCGCGATGAGATCTCTCACTTGATCCGTAGCTGAAAGGGGCATAGAACGAGGTCTTGCGATGCTGAATAACATAGTAGTTAGATATTATTTTGAAGACTTCACTGCATACGTCACTCCCATTATCTGAGACCAGACAAGATGGTTAACCAAATATGGTGAAATACTGAGTCATAAGCCTTTCAGCATCCACTTCGGCATGTTTTGTGGGAAGCGCATATGCCATTTTGTGTAAACTGAATAAATCTATGACCGTTAGAATGTAGGAATTGCCGCTGGCTGTGGGTGGGTTAAATTTTCCCATTAAATCTATCGCGATCATTTCCCCTGATCGGCTCGGTATATCCGTCATTTGATTTGGAATACGGGCAATGTTTTGATTTCTTTGTTTACAAATGTGGCAATTGTTGGCGAAACTGACTATCATTGGGAACATACGTGGCCAATAATATCGCAAACGTATGGTATTGTACATTCGTTGGGATCCATAATGACCGACGATATGATATTCAGAAATTATCTGCTTAGTCAGCTTTTCCGGAACATAAATGCGTTCCGATGCTTGCTCATTAAATACAGACATATAGTATAGAATTCCGTCTTTCAATATATATTGCTTTGTTATCTTTTCGGGTGGTTTATCGGATTTTAATTTGCGAATTATGTCTGAAATAATATGGTCCTCTTTTTGCATTTCTTCGATATTGGTAGGTATCTTTAGTTGTTCATTTTCGGAAATTAATATAGTGTCGGGCAACGTATGCACTTTTTGTTTACCTATTGTCTTGATGTAATTTTTTATTTTCTGTGAATCTAATATGTTTAGTGATCCGTCATTGATCGCTATGTCATATGGAGTTTTCTCTTCGCTCTCCACTGAACATTCTGACTGTCACAACTGTCGAGTTCAAATTGTCTATTTTGTTCTTGTCTTGGATAATGTCGTCTTTTCTTTTTCTTTTACGTTTATGTTATCTTCTTTTGGCTGCGATCTTCATAAGCAATTTATAAAGTTTCTCTTTGTCTTGGCTGCGATCTTCTTTAGCAATTTATAAAGTTTTCTTTGTCTTGGCTGCGATCTTCTTTAGCAATTTATAAAGTTTTTCTTTGTTTTGGCTGCAATCTTCTGTAGCAATTTATAAGTTTCTCTTTGGTTTGGCTGTGATCTTGTGTGAGCAATTTTATAGATGTTTCTCTTCTTTTGGCTGCATTCTTGTGATCTCCGGTAGGCAATTTCATAAATGTTTCTCTTTGTTTGTTTGGCTGTGATCGTTAGGACTTCGTTGTGTCGTGCTTGGCAGAACTGCATCACGGTACCATTTCATCTATGTGAAGGAATAAGACTGTTCTCTGTATAAATTTTATTCATCTGTAACATCATGTAGTAAGCAGCATGTGATGGTAAATGATACATAATTGTGAATCAATCATAGATGTCATAGAACGACCGAAGGCGTCGCTTATTAATTAGCGATTGCATGTTGGCACATGTCAGATATGCATGAAGAGCCAGAACTAATTAAAGAGTAGATTAATCTTTGGTTTATATATACGCTAATGACTTATAGCGCCATTAGTATCTTCCTTTGTCTGTACTGACCGATGGGTGAACTGGAATTGTTACATAAGACCTTCTTTCCGTTGTGGCTAGTATTGCATAACTCATAGGTCGCGGCCTCCGAGTATGACCTTGGCAATTTGGTTGGGGTCACTATAGTTCGATTATATTCTGTCTCCCCCCATAGGTAAGATGGATATGTTTAGTATGTACCATCACGTCCCTTGAATAAGAAGGGGTAGGGGTGCATTACTCTACAATATCGCATCACAATCCGATGATAACAATACCAAAATATTCATTCATAGAGGTACTTGTATACTTGCTATGCGATTGTCAAAGCTAATCAAACACTTCAGATAGCAACAAAATTAATATAGGATTTAGTGGCTAAATTTAGCGCTAATTTGTGGAAAGTCCATATATTATTTCAAAATGGCGCTGAGGTGACAACTTTTTTCACATTCACAGAAGTTCCACGTCCTCACAGCGATAACTGAACCCGTTTTATGCATAATTCATCATTGATGAGTAGTTATCACATAGGAAATGTTCAGAAAATAAGTTCAGCAAACGTTGAACTTATCTAAATATTTCCCCTTCTGCTCTATTTATCTGTCGTCTGCTTTTGTCATCTTAACATCCCTGTAAATCAATAATATATCATTCCAATGTTAGAATGTTCATGTTTTAACTGACTGGGAGAATCCATCCAGGTGCGCTTAATCGGATTATGCATCCTTAGCTGTTCGATTGGTTTGTGTATAAACAGTTGAGGGACAATCGGTTACAGTGCGTAATCTCATTTCAGTTTGAAATCGTACAATATACTCTGGGGATAACGGAAGAGATCAATCACTATTTGAAGAAGTGCTTCAAAGGGTAGTCATGCAGAGTTCCAGACCTGCAGTTGCGATAACAGGATACGAATTTAACACAAATTTCGTGTTTTCCACTGGACAGCTGATATAACATGCAGAATATCTATGTATATTACTATCATGGTAAATAGCAATGGCTCAACTTGTGGGAATATTTTGCCATTGTTTTCCCTATTACTTCTTCCCGCAATATATTATAGAAATCTATTATTTTTTCCAGAGAAAACACATAAATATATACGTCCAATAAAACCAACAAAACAACAAAGAGCCAGCTGAACAGAAAACCATCCAAGATTTCATACCTTCATCAGCCAAATAAAATCCAAAGGACATCCGACAACTCAGCTAAGTGTCGGCGCACACAATCCCGATTGTCCCTGATTAATCCGGCTGCAGGATAAATCGGGGACAATCGGGACCGTGCGCGCCTAACAGTGGAGCGGATTTTGTCGGATCCGTTTTAATCGGACGGATCAAACTGAGTTTGATTTCATCAGGAGAATCCGGCTCGTGACGATGGCAACGCGGGTGATGACCGATCGTCAAATGACCAAAACCTCATTCAAAATGTCGGAATAGTTAGCGGCGACCGCTATTCGAAATTAAATCTAGAATTCTGATCGATCGACAAGGAACAATGGTCGACCTGTGGACACAAAATGAGTGCTATAATAATCGCAACAAGAGGGCGGCAGCTGTGGAAAGGTATATTACGGCAATCTACGGCTATTGCTCGTGACCTCAATATATTATTACTATTATTTATTTTATTATTAATTAATAAATATTAGTCTTTAGAAATACATTACCATGACTAGCTTTAGTTATAGTAACTGGCTAGATAGGCTGGCCACACCAGTTGGCTATATAGACTACAGTGACCATAGCAATCCGACTCGTGTGCGCTGACCCCCCGATTTATCCGGCAGCCGGATTTAACCGGGCACAATCGGGGTCGTGTGCGCCGACACTAACTGATACGCTACTCATGTTCATTTCCGATGACTGGTGTCTGTTGTGGAAAGTTCAGTATTTCTTAATTTCAATCAGATGTAGGACTCTCGATATTGCCCAGAAGGAAGCCTGTCACATACTAACGTCTACCAGATAAAGCGTCTAGTGTTCAGCAAGAGGTTAATCAACAACTAAAGCGTGCACAAAGTGTGTGTTATTCATAGATTTGTGGTCTAATCGACAAATGAAGGGTTTCTAGGAATCACTGGACATTACATTCTTGATTGGAGTATGAAAAATGTTATTGTAGCCTGCTAACGTTTCAATGGGTAGACACACATCCGACAATATCCGACGCGAGTATGACGAACTAATCGCCCTCTACGACATAGCTGAGAAGATAACGGATATCACCACTGACAATGCTAGTAACACCAAGAAGGCATTCAACGCACCCTGTCTGGCTTCAAACAACAGGACAGAATGCGACTCTGATAGTAGTGATGAGGATAGCGGTAATTACAAATGTTCTACGACATGATTCTTGTTATGCGCACACTCTGCAGCTTGCAGTTAATTATGAACTGAAAAGTGCCGAACAACACGTTTCTAGAGTTGTTGCGAAGCTTTACTCATGTTCGCTAATCGATTCATGCAAGTGAACTTCTTGAGTACCATAACAAACCACAATCAGCCACTCGGTGTAATTCACAACTGACCATTGTTCACTAAGTTCTAGCCATACCTGAGAATAAACTTAGTGGAGTTCAAAACACGCCAGGTAACACCAGTTATGAGCGTAAAGTACTCAAATAACTTTGTGACATTCTAGAGCCATTGGAGTATGCTACAAATATCATTCAAAAGCAGCACAGCGTTAGTGCATCTCTACAATCAATTGTAACACATTTAGTATACGTACGGTACAAGACAGCAGCAAATATATTCACACGAAATGTGCGATAGAGTGTGTTAGTTGCTGAATTGATCCTTCATCAGTTATCTGATCACAACCACAGCAGAAACAGTAGAACAGGCACCGCACAGTAGATCACCCACAACTGAACTGACAACATTGCCATATACAGCGACTTCATCGGCAGTAGCAACTGCTGATATGGGAAAATGACAACTGATAGAAAGAACACAAATTATAGTCACGTATATAGTACCATATTCGTAATTATTGTTTGTCGTCAATTATGATAAAGTTGTCCATTATGAAGTTCAATACTACAGTTCATAAATTTATGTCCGTATGTACTTTATAGCCCAGACAACGCATCAAGTGACATTTAATAATAAGTGAGATGCCAATCTCGATGCCGCCATGTTTGTGACGTATTTGTTCCCGCAAACTTGCCCGGCGTCGCTATCTCTGTCAATGCGCGATGGCGATGCGGCGTTTTTGTTTGATCTTATTTGTCCCTGTGAGAACAATGGTTTGATGGTTATTTAAAAATTGCATATATAGTACAAGGGGGTGGGGGGGGGGGGGTTCAGACAAGAATACACTAATAATTATAATATAATAATAAATATTTATGTTGAGATGCCTTTGTATTTCAAGTCTATATATTGTCTGTTTCCGTAGCATGGGCTGATTATATTTCTCTTATAGAATACAGGAATGGGTCGACAAGTATTAGATCATGTCATGAACTTCTACTCTGGTTACACACGAAGAGATTATATTTCGCTCGTTTAAAATATGGAAACTTTTTATGTTCTGACGTAGAACTTTGTAGCATTCAGCACACAACGCAGGAATATATTTCTTTGTTAGTACTGTTCCTTAGTAATCTATCTCACAGTCGGGGCCGTGGTACCAACTCCAGATTACATGATTTTTTGCCACGTTATCAGTCGATATCGCAATAAACATTGCACTGATTACCCAGAATAAATTCCTCGATTGTAAGGGATGCAGATCAGAGTTGGTTAAACAAATTGACCTATTCTATTTCATGCATGCCGTCTCGAGCTGGAAGTTGGAACCTACACTTAGTTTGTAATACCGGTACATAATTATTAACTATGGAACAGGTATTACCTAAGAAATATATTACAGCTGAAATGTTTGTGAATGTTATAAACTTCCTTGGCAGAACATGAACATGAACTGGTGGATTATGAACTCCACGGACGTGGCTAGAGCAGAGATTCATGGCATGCAATGATCTAGCCAAATATATAACTTCCCTGGTTTCCAGTATTGCTTTTCACAATTTATGCACATCTCTTCACTGCACGTTGTTTTACCATAGTGATTCTATAGTAATCGTGGTTTTACCATGGGTACTACAGTAATGTTGTGATGTTTGTATACAAGTTTTGGTTTCACCCCAAAGTTTGTGGTAAACTATAGTTTGTTGTAGTTAACGTTTGGTGGAAGTATTCAATCTCCCAACTACACTACTATAGTACAATCATGGTCTTAATTTACTATGAATAGTTTTACCATGGATTCTGTGGTATTTGCACACCATGCTTGGATAACCATAGTTTTTGTGATGACTGTAGGGTTTGGTGTAAAATGTGATGAAAGTATTCAATCTCACAACTATGGTTCTACTGGAGTAACCATGGCTTTAATATACCATGTATGCTCTAAACCATATTTATAGAACTAGTTAATCCCCAACCCACCATAGTTAGTATGGTTTTACCCCGATAACTATGATATTACTATAGCTTCCATGTCCGATGCATGACTTTACCATGGTTTCGTCGCAGAACAACTCTCAGACTGAAGTTCTTATATACTAACTATAGTTTTACTATGTATTATATATACATAATGCCAGTACCATGTTTTATTATACACCGGTTATATATAATAACATGTGCGTGGTATTTTTTGTGAATTTGTTCTATATTTGTGTGATCATAACGATGGATTCACTTGCTGTGAGCATGGTTTTACGATATCTAATCCATATCATTCGTCAAAGTATAGGACTATATGCCTACATGGTAAATTAAAAAACCATAAAATTATCATGTATTTGTCATGGTCACTGTAGTTAAACCATGGATTTACTATAGTATAATTTTATCCACGCACCCACATAGCGATAACATTGACCACACACTGTCTTCACCATCGTGGTTTTACTATAACGATTGTATTACTATGCGTTCCATGTTTTACTATAGTAAAATTGTACCAGTGCATTTATGAAGGCTTACCACAACTGTTTACTATAGCATTACTACAATACTTTATTGTTTAGTATAGTGTAAAACTATATTATCACAATAGTAAAACCATAGTATACCATGGTAAACATATAGTGATATACTTATCAGATATACTGTGTTGTCACTGCATGTAGTAATAACATGTGATGTTTTGGGATTTGGGAAGTTCACAACGAAAATTAGCCATGTCTAGATTTCCATGTAAATAATGAACATTACGGACAGCGTCTGCTAATATAGTAATAAAACAACTGGATTCGCCGCTAGTAAGAATCCAAGATGCGCCAGCCAAGATGCGCAGCATTACATGTAAAGCGAATCAGATTTGCGCCTGCAACATTCTCATATATTTCACATTCAGCTGAGATAGCTTTAACCCAAATTGATATGACATTTCTCAGCAATGGCTATAAAACCATGGACGACTTTTGAGAGATACCTCAACAAGTTGTGCCCTTGTAATGTTTGTTGGCAAAACATTTTTTTGTAGGCTACAATGTATAGCCACCATCGCTCTCATAAGTTCCTCCAATAACTTGTGAGATTCATAACAGAGAACGAACCTGACTGCAAACATGGCATTATGGAGTGATAAAGTATCTTTCATGAAAGTTTTTTTCGAGCACAAATATGTCGCATGGTTATTTAATGAGCGATCCCAATCATACGTTCCACACCAATGTAGTTGTTTTTAACAGCTATCTTTTACAGAGTTTACTTGATATGGAGAATGCTTCAAAATAGACTGTTTTATCATGTCATTACCCAAAGTACTGCGCAAATTTAATTAAGAGTAAGGTACCATGTACATGTAATAAAAACTTGTGCAGTTCCAGTCGGCACGCATTTACTTTCATCGACATTTCGAACTTGAAGACTAGATACTTGTATATTTTGTATAGACTAATCATATGTATAATTACAATGAAATCTCAAATTGAATATTTAAGCATTGGTGTTTTCTTGATTGCTCCTGCTTAACGATGGTTTATTTTACTAGTATTGTAGTTATTTACCACAGGTTTACCACCATGAACACCATTGTAGACCAACTATGGTTTATTTCACTATGGTTTATCAAATGGTAATTGTTAACGATAGTTTTTCCACCAAAAACACTGTTTTGAATTTGGTTGTAAAACTATGGTATTCACCATGGTAATAACAATAGTAAAATGAACCAGTTAATTTACAACGGCCTTTTGAGTGGTAAAACTATGGTAGTACCCTGGTAATTTTATCATATAGTTGTATATACTGTAGATATACTATATCCAATATCGGCGTTACCGTTCCCAGAGGCAAATTCTACTTGGAAAGAACGAGACGCTACAGTTCCCTCAGTTTTTTTCTCAATGGCGATGATACAATGAGTCTACAAACGAATCAAACTATTTTTGAAGAATTCCAAAAAGATCATTATCCACACACAACAATTTTAGTTGCTTAATTATAAATCGGTCAGCATCTTAGAGCACCATACCTAACGTGTAACAAAAAAAACGAAGAATCTGTTCCATTCCCCTCCCCTCCATCATCTCCCCTTACATCCTCATCTTCTCAATTCTCCTCTTATTCTTAAAACCCAAAATATCTCAGAACCCATGTAATATCCTAATTATCTATCTATTGTCCGGTCCCGATATTAAAGTAAAATGGGAAGAACGACATCAGAAAAGCCAT
Organism: Siphonodentalium dalli; assembly: GCA_032622095.1. Lineage (NCBI taxonomy): Eukaryota > Metazoa > Mollusca > Scaphopoda > Gadilida > Siphonodentaliidae > Siphonodentalium > Siphonodentalium dalli. The sequence continues at coordinate 96,795,128 of CP136062.1, read as the reverse complement.
GTGTCATTTCTACCATATATATAACAAATTACCATCCATTATAACAATTCCTTATGTATTCCCATGTTCAATGTTTTTTTTATGTAAAAGACTTATATATTTGGTGAATAAATAAACAATAAACGACGTTTCAACCATTGCTGTAGCTATTTAAAAAGAAATGCTATTGACATTTCAGGTCTTGTTTGTGAATGTATTTCTGATTTAACGTCTGGGCGCTATGATGAACAGATACATTAAACTATTTGAAATAGCGTGCGCAGTGGCGTAAATTCAGCGCTCTGAAATCTGCACGTGTTTCGTGTGCATTTGAATGCAAATATTGAAACGATGTCTCAGTTTTGAAGCAACCGGCGTCCCTATACCAGACAATACAAAACGACGAACGACGAACGATGTCGTATCTAAAATATTGGTGCATAAGTCTGCCAGGGTTTTTATTTGAATATTAGCGCAGTGTAGTGTATGCTGATCACACAGCCCATATGCGAAACTTACAATACATGACCCCACCTTTGCTATGCTCATATTTAGATTATTCATAAAGTATGTGTTTTGCAAGTTTTCAAAAGCCACATCGAATATGCTTCCATTATAACGAACATAATTTGTTGAAATGTAACTCACAAAGATTTAGGACGTAAATTCACAACGCTATCGATAATAATCACAATGATTTATATCCAGTACTGTGGTAGATATAATCTGATTTATACGACGGCTTTCAAATTTGTGTGTCGTGTTGTTCATTTTTTAATTAGTAATGAAGATTTACACCCATATTGCTTGTCATCATCGAATGCACTGGGAAAGAGTTAGCACCGACAGATGCTCATGTACTTATTAAATTTCCTAGCATAAACAACTGAATGATGAAGACTAGTTTATATGGCTAATGCGACGCGAAGAAGAGTTTGTCATGAGTAAGATATGTGTTCTTATTGATCGTCTTTTTAAATCAAGATCCTCGATCCTCGAAGTACAAACTGACTGAGCGTAACTGTCATGTCTTGATTTGAAACCTCTCAAAGTATTCATTTCTCTTTTCTCGTGTTAATCTTTAACATATCCTCGCGTAAGTACGCACATAATCGACCTATAAAGTGAAATAGGTGCATAATGTGATTATTTGATTCTGAAATATAATGGAGTCTGTCCGTTATTTCATTTTATGGCGCGGGCCACAGTGAAAACACATGTTAAAGAGCGTTCACATGAAAAGTCGTGAGTTGGCTCATATGTGTCATTGTGCGCACATTGTCTGCCAAGAATCGCCTCACTATGAGTCGATAAAGTGACTAAAACGCTCTCATTTTCAGGAGAACATGCTGTATTGTATGTTAATATGTAACCACTAACTAGTACTTGTACCCCTTAATTATACTGCCTGTACAGGCGTTTTGATTGGCACAACCCATATAAAAATCCACCCTGGTAAATCGATCCAGGTTTCACCCGGTTTTTTGGGGCCAAAACCCGGGTGACCATCTATCTACGAATACATCCAACAACCATCAAGACCCCCTGAAACCCCAGTTTTTCCAGGATTAACCCAGCTGAAACGAGACAAAAACCCTGGTGTGGATAAACCTGGGTGTAATTTCCCAGATGACCACACCCATGTGTACCCGGGTGTTTCCTACCTGGGTGTGTCCCACCCAGGTGTACCATGGTGTTATTCACCCAGGTTTTCCCTACCCATGTGTATCTTGATGTTTCCAACCCAGGTGTACCTTGGTATTTTCTTACCACATGTGTGCATGGGTGTTTCCTTACCTGGGTGTATCTTGGTGTTTTCTTACCCAGGTGCATCTCCCAGTATTTCCACCCAGGTATACCTTGTTGTTTTCGACGGATTTTCCCGAGTGTTTCTACCAGGGTATACCCGGGTGTTTTAAGCAGGTACCACTCGATTATTTTACCCTGGTGTACCCAAGTATTTTCACCCATATTGCACCACCATGATATACCGTGGTGTTGGAGCACCAGGGTTTACCAGGGTGATTGCACTGTGGTTACACCTGGGTAAAAATACTGGGGTACACCAGGGTAATATCATCGAATTGAGCCTGCTTAATAACACCCAGGATAAACCCTGGTAGAAACACACTGGAAACACTTGGGTCGAAAACACCAAGGTACACCTGGGTGGAAACACTGATATGCACCTGGGTAAGAAAACCTCAAGGTACACCCAGGTAAGGAAACACCAAGGTACACCCGGGTAGGAAAACACCAAGGTACACTTGGGTGGTGAACACCAAGATACACATGGGTAGGACACCCGGGTAGGAAAACACCAAGGTACACTTGGGTGGTGAACACCAAGATACACATGGGTAGGAAACACCAAGGAACACCTGGGTGAATAACACCAAGGTACACATGGGAGTGGATACCAGAGTGCAACGATGGGGATGGCAATAAAGTAGATTTGGATGGGATGCAGGGTTATTGTTATTAATGGGTGATACAGCATGGGACATATTCACTTTAAACAACTAATTATCACAAACTTCCACCTGTACTATATACATGGGAAACATCAGGTTAGTTGAATTATTCTTTATCCTTGTAGTTATATACACATATTCTGAAAGTAATTGTCACAGCTGTTTACAGTGCGGTCGTAACGTCAACGAAACGCGGATGTTGCATTTAACTTACGCTTTGAGTGTACATTATGACCACGTTGTAAATGTCTGAGGAACGCGTTCAAATTAAATGCACTGCATTGGAAATAAACGCAGTCGCATTGAAATTACCGATCATTGCGCCGAAAAAGTATATGAACACCAAAATAATGTTACGATAGTTTATTTTGCAGTATAAGTTTTAATTTTGTTTAATTTTAATTCACATCTGAATAATTTTGTGTTATATTCCCACTCCTGGTGTACATATATGTTCATCATGATTCTCATTTTGATTCTCGTGAAAAATCTTGATTCCCTGTTGAGAGTGAAACGCTATGTTTTGATTCTCGCAAAAAATCCGATTTATTTTAAGGCCTGCATCAAGACATTTGTTTGTGAATAAATCAAGGTAAATGTGTTAAATATGGACGCATTTACGAATGCGAAGCTCCAAAATTGCAAAGTAAATTCGAGCATGTGGTCGCTTTTCCAAGAAATTTCGCGCCCTGTACGTACATGTAAGTGACTTGACCGACTACACGAATCGAGGAACACAACAAATGAGGACGTTCGTACTAAAAAAAATTCTTAATTTATATTATAAGCCAACAAGACAGATCGTAAATCGCTGTTATATGACACAATATCTGGCCACCATAATATAAGCAAGACGCCGACAAAAACCGATATGTCAGGCCAATACATACTAAAGGCATCGTTCCGTTTCGTTAACAACTTAACGTTCACCTCCATCGCTTTATGATGCATTGACATTTATTTTAACCACGCTGATGAACATTGCAACTGGGTTGAAGTAACGTGACCGCGTTGCGTTAAAACTAGAACCACATTGATGGTAATTTTCAACGTGGTCTCACTGAGGTTCTAACACGGTTGATGGAGAACTTATTTTGAGAATATGTGAACTAAGTGTAAATATGAGCCTAAATATCATCTGATGGAGTCAAAATCAATGAACCGTTACTTATGCATGCACATGTAGTCTTGATGTTGAGTCTGGCTTTCGTCATTTTCATTAGTTTTTACTGTTATCCACCAAAGGCTGAGGTGTTATGGGACAACTTGATGGCATCGTGTATTGTTATCTTTCGAGTAAATATGGAGTCTCTTAATTCTTTTATCAGTCACGCATCTACTCATCAAAGTGACACTAGTATAATCATTAGATATTTGTAAATTGTAACAATTGTTAAACTGGAAGTCCAGGCGATCCTATTTTCACACTACATGTAACATTCATCTGCAGTGTGTTTTAATTTGCAATTGTGATGATGACGTTTACTTGTTGATACTTTTCTTTGTCGTGTGACCACTGTTGTCCCAAGTTCCAACGCCTTGTCCTCTTGGTATGTAGGGATTACCGGTGCCTTAGTGATGCATCATTGCCAAATGTATTCAGTTGATGTACATTAGAGTGGAATTAATTAACAATATCACATTCATGCACACAGCACTCAGGCTCAGTAGACCAGTAAAACAGCAAAATTAGTATTGTACAGCAGTCTTCAGTATGACTACATGTACAGTAGTACAGTAGATCAAACTTCTCAATTACATGTATTACTTTTCAAGTAATTCAATCCCAATGCACTGTCAGTGGTTTTCATGTGATAGAAATATGCCCGGTCATACAGGTGTGTCAGCGGAAACATTCGGGTTATGGGTACCGTTCAGTACTATAGTTGATTCGTTTCGTTACCGTTCCGGTTGTTCTCACTGTTCCGGGAATTGAAATATATTTTTTTCACATGAAATTCAGTCTTTTTCGATATTTGTGCACACCCATGCGGACAATATTAGTCCAGGAGATCAACCCCAAGAAATAACAAATGTTGCTCATTTTGACGGACAAGTGCTATCCAGTCTAATTTTGTAGTAAAATATATGTAGATTACGAAAATCCATGACAGCAGTGGTGAATTTGTAGCGTACTACTACTAGTACTACTAGTATTCCGGGAGCTAATATTGGTACCCTTGCACCCATTGGGACTTAACTTCTCCCCACTCATTTTGTTCCTTATTATGTCCTTCAACTTTTAAGCAATGTTAACAAGAAAAAAAGGTGGCCATATAGACTCCAGACAAAATGGCGTCCATCATGGCCGCTGTTTTTCAGACCAGACTCTAAGTCAGTTTTATGCAAATTATAGCGGTAAAAATCCAGTAAAATGTATACAAATGTATATATTTTCGTGAAGGTAAGACATAATGTCACTTTTTTGGGGCAAAATTGAAACTCACCATCCAAGATGGCCACCAAAATGGCCGCCGGAAGTTGAAAATTTAACTTTTTTTCACAAATATCTTCTAGATCGATTTATGCTGTCTGGAACTTGTTGAGTAATGTGACTTTATTTTGTATTTTGTATATTAACTGATCATTGGGGCAATTCAATATGCACCCCTTCCGTTCCCTCAAAAATACGAATTTACAGAATGCGGTATAAAATTTCACCAAAACAAATCACAATTGGGATTCTAGTCATATTTTAACAAGAAATGAACATAACTTTGTAATGTAAGTGATGCATATGATTACCTATGAATATTCCAACTCAATGGACCCAAAATTCTTAATTTGGCTCAAAATGGCTGCCAAAATTGCTGCCAAAATATGGAAAATGGTAATTATTACCCCAGCATGTCCTGCAATCGATTAGAAGTTGTGGATGATGTACAACATTGGCTATTCTGCCTTCTATACATTGAATACTAACATGTCTGATGTACCATGGTTAATTGTTACTATTGTCACCACTGACATCACCAAAAATATTGGACTTTTCTCTCAAAAACTTGACTTAAATATCGGCAAAAATTAACTTTTCATGTTTGGACTATTTTTTCAATTAAAATGTAACTATCTTTGGGTTGAAAGGTGTTTATTGTTTTGGTCTATCTTAAATGTGTCACACTGCGGTATTTATAGACCAAATTGTTCGCCCGATTTTGACAACTGTATACTCTCATTAAGTAGACATGGATAAACTTTTTATATGCAGCCTGTGTCAGGGAGGACGCAGTTATATAGGAGTGGGTGTAATATAGGGTGCCATGTTGACGTATTTCTCGATGGGTTAATATATAATGCTATGCTAATTATGGTCTGAAATGACTAATATCGAGATTTATGATGACCATTCAACGTTTGATACCATTTGATGTCCCGATGGGGTATATTCTTGGAGTTCTGACATGTCACGAAGCTTCGGTACATGTCACGAAGCTTCAGTACATAGGATGAAAAACCGCCACTGATTTGGGGGTTAATGATGCAAGGTCACATTTTTTGCCAGATTTCGACAGAACTATATATATTCATTAAGTAGACATGGATAAACGTCTTGTGTGTAGCACTGTGTCAGGGCTGAAGCAGTTATATAGGGTGGGTGTAATATAGTGTGTCATTTTGAAATAATTACACCATGGATTAATATATATTTCTATGATAGTTACGATCTGAAATGACTGATATCGAAGTTTATGTTGACCATTCAACGTTTGATGCCATTTGAAGGTACGTGTCACGAAGCTTCGGTAAATTGGATGAAAAATCGCCACAGATTTGGGGTTAACGATGCGAGGTCACATTTTTCACCAGATTTTGACGGAACTGTATAGTCTCATTAAGTAGACATCGATAATCTTCTTACATGTAGCCCTGTGTCAGAGAGGGAGCAGTTATATAGGGGTGGGTGTAATATAGTGTGTCATTATGACATATTCCTCGATGGGTTAATATCGATGCTAATTATGATCTGAAATTATTAAAGATGGATTATCTCTTTAAATAACAAATTTTAAATAGTTGCGTGGGTATAAAATAATAGACATGAACCGAAGACCCCTGTCCGGAAAAGCTTCTATCAATTAATATTGATTTTATTTCGAATACTAAATCGGGATCGTTTATGTGTCTATTTTTAGAATAGACCATTCGGATGATACCATATTGCGATATAGAGCACTGTGCTGCTCATATGGCTACGCACCGAAAGTTAAATGTCCCAGATTGATTGTTTGTATTGTTTTGTTCCACAGATATAAGCGACAATGAGTATAATTAACGTTTATTTGTGACAAAAATTGTACAATAAAATTTCTGGTCTCTGTTAACAGTAACCACTATTGTTCGTTAGCTGAACAAACACACCTTTTTAGACTAGAAAATATTCGAAATAAAATTAATATTAATCGATAGAAGCATTTCCGGACAGGAGTCTTCGATTCAAATCTAATTTGTTATACACCGGTAACTATATAATACATGTTTACAAAGAGATAATCCACCTGTAATATTCGGGTTTCTGGTCACCATTCAACGTTTGTTATCGGTGCCATATGATGTCCTGTGGTGGTATATATGGCTTCGGTACATTGGATGAAAAACCGCCACTGGTTTGGGTTTAAGAATACATTGTCAATTTTTTGCCACAGCGCTGGGGGATAAGTACCCAGGGCCACATGATTCTTCTTATTTCGATAGTAATGTATACTGTTATTAATAACGATACACCTTGATTAACTTCATGTTGAATGAAGCAGTCACAGTATAAGTTTCTATTATTGAACATTTAACTTGAATGTCACGAATAATCGGTACATTCGTGTTTTTGTTTCGACGCCGACTGTATGCATACATCTGATTTAAATATAGTAATATATGAATAATAATTAATGTACCGAAGCTTCGTATCTATAGGTTACAAACACCTAATTATTTTCCATAGATGACAGTGTTAACTAAAAGTCCCTCCGGCCATGGGTTAAGCCTATTTGAACTTCAAGTGGTCAATTTTTCCTTAGAACGTCATCCGTTGCACCAGTATGTGACAACAAACGTGCCCTTTTCGGTATTTTTTTCAAACGATAATCTTGCATTTCTACAACTACCCCATTTACTGCACATAAATCAGCAGCATAAAAATATCCAGAACCCTTCCATATTTTCCTCAATGATAATCAACCAATCAGCAGCCAGATGTTTTTGTTATGCTGACTCGAGTTTCCCTACACAAATTCAAGAAGCTTAACTCTATATAATTAGTTGCTTGTAACATATTGTAAAGAAAATCGAACTTTGATCGTCTAAACCGCGCCAATTTTACAAAAACAGCTTTACTGTGATACAATAGAAATATAGGAGTCATTGGACATCCTATTATCTCCAAGTGGTCCTTTAACCCACATACCCCATTTATAATTTATTTGGGTAAGAAATAACACCGATACTCTATTCCTGATCACTCTGGAAGCACAGTTTAGTAGAAAGATACTAATGTCTCATGTCATGCTTGTCATATACATATATACTGCACAGTGCTGCACAGTGTCGCATGCCCCATGTCCATCCACTCTCTAATGGGAATATTATGACCACAAATGTGATCACACCCAAAATTCAGGGTTTTTCATCATAATTTAATTTGTAAAATCCGACTCGCGTGCATAACGCACATGATAGAATGGCATATGTATAAGTTTTGAAAACTAGTTACGTATATCTACCATACGTCTTAAGAAATTGATCTAATTTTGAACAGCACAATGTTTAATTGGATTTGAATTAGACCCCCCTCAACTTAGAAAACAAGTAGAAACCTTCTTAAATCCATTTAAAAACATTTTAGAAGACAAGTTGTAAATTATTTAACATAATTAAAATAATTAATGGCGAATTTAACCATTAAAATCATATTAAGATGAAATGGTTGCAATTTGGACGATTTTGGATAAAAAAAAAAAATTAAATGGTAAAATATTTAAAAAAAATTGAAATTCTTCAATTTTGTTTAGCACGATTAGTTATTTAACATTATTAACACAATTACTATTCAACTTAATCACCAAAATCATACTAAAATGAAATGGTTTTAAATTGAAAAAAATAAATAAAAATTTGGGCTAAAAACATAGAAAAATGCCCAAAAAATCGCAAAAACCGAAGAAGGCAAATTTGTTCTTGCTATCATAATTTTTCTTCATTACCATACCTAAAACATCAAAAATAACATCGTCGCAGCTTGTCCGTCAATATGAGCAACACTACCTCCCGACCTCCTGGACTATATCGGCGAATCTTATATTTAAGTCCACAGTTTATCAGTTTTGTAGCAATACACCATTTCCTTCTGTCAACACCTCAAGGAATTTTCCGCGCTTTCTTCGAAAAAACAGTTAACTAAAAGTTAGGATTGTAATTTGGCAGCAGAAACGAAACGAATTTTGAAACAAAATAATTGTATTCACTAATATTTTCCTGTAAATATATGGTCTACTATAGTATATGCAATCATTTATTTGAAATAATAAGTATCACTTAGAGAATAATTCTTACTGATAACTAGAAATATCTTTATTTTGTATCCCTTTATTAAATAATGGCCCTGAACATTGTCTGTCAGCTTAATATTCACTTATAGCTAGGCTATTAGATAAAATATGGTATTGCTTCATTTGTCCAGGGCAGTGTATATTGTCATACTGTGATAATAAACTTCAAGTTATGCAGATTATACAGTCTAACAAAATATCCCAGGTGTATATACCAGGGATAACCCTGGAGTAAATGCCTAGGCGAAACCCTGGTGTAAATACATGGGTGAACCCTGGTGTAAATATCTGGGTGTAAATACCCGGTGTAACATGGGTCTAATTACCCGGGTGTCTACACCCGGGTTGGATGCGGGTATGTTGTTGCACCTACAGGTATATAACACTATAAACATATATATATATTCTATAACATCCTGTTTACTGATATGGTTGCTAAAACGATTTCACCCCAGATAACCCGGGTGTGACAGTGTCTTTCTAAATTATATCCGTAAAAACCCTGGTAAACTGGGGTTTATACCTATCATATATAGAAAACACCAGGGGATATCTATATAAATCCCTTTTTATATGGGATTTACCTGGGTGTAACCAGGGTGCAACCAGGGTGTACTGGGTTTATCAGGGGTAAACACCAAGGTTTACCATGGTACATTTTTATAAGGGAATAAAACATCTTATCTTATCTTATCTTATTTATGTTTTGGTGGGATGGAATCAGTTTGTCACTTGGCCTCTTCATGGACGCAACTTTGTCAGAGTGTGTACATATACACATACATTTTCCGGTCAATTGTTTTTATGTCTCACACGAAAGTAAAATTGTCTGTCCGTCTGCGGTGACAGCGCGATTATCAACTCTATCTGACTTCTTGGTGGGGTTATCCGCTATTCGACTTAGACATTTATTTTTGCAACACACATAAATTTGTCCGAGCTTGTAGTCATTTAGTTCCTGACATGTGTCGCTTAGGTGCCACCATGCGTCACCTGTGCCTCGGGTGCATATTATAAGCATGACATCGACATGCATACACACAATTTTGGCGACGCGATTAAGACATTGTCAGTTGTTGCAGTTGGAAAGTTACTCATATTTCATCAGCATAATCACAATCAAATAACGTCTGTTGTGTGTATATTAGGGTAGAACAGGTATGTTCTCGTCTTTATGCTCATTACACACCTGACAACTGCATTCCTAATCACCACATGTGCTAAAAATACGACATGGTATGTATATAATGATAACTAACTATTTGAAAGTGAGTTTTGTCAATACTTTCATGCTCAAATTTTGCAAATTAAATTAACTTTAACAATATTTATTGGGATCAAACGTATTTTACGTACCTGACATGTATTATCATGGTGACGTCATCACAATTATGTGAGGTCATCAATCGGTAGGTCATGAAAAGTGGTAGGTAGTCATCACTGGTCATGCCAATATATGGGTTTCCATATCTACCATATCTATAAATACTAGTAGGAATGCCCTACACATGAGACGCAGCATTTACATTAATATAATGCTGTAGACCCGGTGTCCTGACCAATTTACATCGGTACATTATGTGGTGAAACAGATAAGGGAAGATCTCTATCGGCTAGCTTTATGTGAGACGCCGACGGGGACGTAAGGACAGGGGGTTGGGGTCTGAATATTTTCAACAGTTGGAAATTCCATGGAAGTCAGACACAACATCAATTGCATGCAACATTCAGACTAAACTGTCGTTTTTTCCCCCAGCCAATAGGCACACGCTTGACTACCAAAAGATAGTCAATCGGGGTTCACGATATGATGGCTATTGGCATATAATCGCGACCACGGGAGACACGTGATGTTTGATTGAATATCAGAATGTTGGATATCATATAATCCCATATCCCATAATATCATAGTGTTAAAGAGCGTAACCCATACCACCCCAAGCCCACCCACCCAAGGGAATAATTTGACTTATATTTCACCAGAGTTGATCTATTGTGGTGTTGCAATTTCTAATACAAATCGCCGTTATTTCGTCAAAGTACATTCTTTATAGAGTTATTACCCTTCAGATTTAATATGATATTCAATCGAAACAACGCGTGTCTCACGTGGTCGCGATTATATGCCAACAGCCATCATATCGTGAACCCCGATTGACTATCTGTAGGTAGTCAAGCGTGTGCGTATTAGGTGTGTTTTTTTATATCGCACATAGTTTCGACCTACCGGCATGATGTTCGTGGATAAACTAATACCAGAAGAAGCCACGTCATTCACATAATTACTGCTAGATTCGTGATTAGAACACCCGTACTATATGTCACGAGTGTCTTGATTAATCTCCAAACCCAAACCTCCCCCAAGCCCACCCACACAAGAGAAGAATTTGACTTATATTTCACCAGAGTTGATCTATTGTGGTGTTGCAATTTCTAATACAAATCGCCGTTATTTCGTCAAAGTACATTCTTTATAGAGTTATTACCCTTCAGATTTAATATGATATTCAATCGAAACCACGCGTGTCTCACGTGGTCGCGATTATATGCCAATAGCCATCATATCGTGAACCCCGATTGACTATCTGTAGGTATAGTCAAGCGTGTGCGTATTAGGTGTTTTTTTTATAACGCACAGAGTTTCGACCTACCGGCATGATGTTCGTGGATAAACTAATACCAGAAGAAGCCACCTCATTCACATAATTACTGCTAGGTTCGTGATTAGAACGCCCGTACTATATGTCACGAGTGTCTGATTGACTGGAGACGACAGGCGCACCAACCTTAAACGGGCCACGTATGCCATTTAAGGACGAATGTATAGTAATGTTGCTTAGTGCAATTTAACAAATTATTGAACACTTTGCCATTATGCTTTCAAGTGGTTAGGTGATAATAAGCATTGATAGTTGGCCAAACATGTGCTATCGAACGAAAAATGGCTATCCTCAGATTAGAAAGAAGCAATTTTTTCAGTAGTGGTTCTAGTGCCTTTCGATCATAAAAAATCGCAGCGACGTGTCGTCCGTACGACCGCTAGTGGGAACACACACACATATATATGTCGAACGTCCCTTCACTTGCACATTGAGTTTGACTGGATCATTAACTCAGTACGTCCCCACGGACGGTTGATTTAAACTCAACGCGCAGTGATATAGCATTTTCTTTTCCGATATATTTCACTAGTTTTCCGAACGAGTTAACTAGTTGCATGGTTGCTTGAAATTTTACCAAATCCGCAACATCATAAAACTGAGACGACACACTTACAGTACATGCTAATTGCTATAAATTCAATATAGGTTTACCTCAGTTCCTCAATTGACTTGAAGTCCAACAAACTCGCCAACCTATAACAGGTAAACGTTTATGTGAGCATAAACAGACAAATAACGTGTATTGAGTAGAGATCAACAGCCCGCGAGACGTACATGTGACGGTTTGATTGGTTCAGGAAGACAAATTGGGCGAGTAGAACGACGAGCGACATACTATGACATAGTAACTATGGCGGTTAGTTGTCACCAAAAAGCACCACAGTAAAGCAGCACACATATTATGCCATTGCTACCGTGGTACGTGTGACACCAATATACATCAAATTTTACGCTGCATATTATGAACTGAACTGAGTAAAGGTTACATAAAACTGACATTAATACCTTAATATGTTCTGAATACATCATGCATGATAATTTCGGTTTATTAAAATTTGCTCCAGATACTGAGGAACGCGAACATACATATCACAATAGCTAAAACTAATGCTCTAAGTTGTTACATGAATTCGAATCAATGCCTTCTAATGAAGCAAGGCGCCAGTTATTATACTTGTGTCTGGGTCAATATGATTACTTTGAAAGCAACGTTGAACCTTCGTTTGCTGCGACTGTCATAATAAATAAACTTATCAATGAGAGAATTGCAGCATCCTACCTGGAAATTTGACATTCAGATGCATGCAATCAGTAAAAACACTTGCACTATTTCACAAACATCACACGAATAATACACTCTTAGAAAATACTGTCAGTTTGAAAGTGTCGGACCGTCGTAATCCGACGGTCGCACACCGTTTCATCAGTTGTACGGTGAATCACCGTTGTTTTATCCGCCCCTCAAAGTTAAAAATGTGCCTGTTTCCAAGTTCATGCCGTCAAAATTCAACAATATATTTATCGGCGACCAAATTATATACGACAGTGACTCAATACAGCATGACTGAATCTGACTCTGCTGATATTTATTATTTATTATTAATCGTTTCTATTCAGTGAAATGATCCGGTATATTCAGTTTGTACAATGTACAGATTCGTCTTGTCTTGCGTCCGTACATGTAATTACGTTATTTTCATGAGCCGTTACTTTCATCACTCACGAATTTCTTTCTCCGTGTCATCGCCACGCTGAAAACACAATTGTTTTTTGGGAAAAATTATGTGATCTATAAAGTTGTGGACTAATGTTCCACGACTTCGGTTCCTATATGACCATACAAGTTCCAAATCTGCGAAAACCGGCTTAATCATTGTTATTTTCCACTAAAGTGTGACAACTGGGTTGTCTTCGAGGTGCCATTTCGAGCTGTCGGCTATGACTTGTCTTCATTCGTCTCAGTGTTCATGTTGAAATTGAAGGTGATGTGACTATCAAAACACAAAGACTTTTACTGACACAACAGGATATAGGCACACCCGATAGAGTAATTCACAGGAGCTTCAATGTCAACCACTATGTGACAACTGGTGTAGCAGCTATTACTATTAGAATGTTGACAGTGTTGCCAGTTATTTTAACTTGACCATTCAATCCAGTTGACAGTGTTATGATAGTTTTGAAGCACATGCATGTGCATCTACACGAGACGATATACTGTACGTACCAGAGTAATTCACAAGAGCTTCGATGTCAACAACAACAACAACACGATAAACAATGAACTGATGCCTCGCAATGGTGGATGATCACATATATATATAATTTCAACTTACGAGTACAACTATCACAATTATACGGACCGATTCATCCCTCGTTCGTCAATTTTCATTGAAACGTGTGGATATGAGACATTGTCGCAATTCGCCATGTTATCGCCCAGTTTACGACAATTTACGGACCGGGAGTCCACTATTGGTTGGATGTTCTTATCAAACTCACTGAGATGGATACTAAGTGTTGTGATACTAGTATACACAGATTGATGTATCACACTATCAAACGTTTTCGAAAAATGTGGATATATTGTTGTGATGTACGCATTGCACCCGTTGAAACAAATCAAATTCACGCCTTAAATGTTACCAAGAAGTATGCCATTAAGATTTTTTACTTTTACAGTTACATAAATTTGAGTTTTATCTGTGATAAAAGGCATGCCCGATTCATATGTTAGAATGGTCGCAATTAGTATTACTCGTAACTGAGGGATGGGCTTTTCAGCTGTATATTATGTTATCGTGTTTTTGTTTACAGCCATATTTATAGAGTAGTCAGTCAGATGTGAACATATCACATGTCTGCCAGTTATTAAAACAGTTTTGTACCGTGGAACATGCTACAGCCTGACCGTATGTTTAACGGTCCAAGGTTGTTAGCGATATTGCGCGGGATGACACCGTTAAAGCGAAGGGCATTTTTCTAACAGTGTAGGCAGGTTGCGACTGGAAGTTCCCATTCAAAAGACTAACGCCAAGCTGTAAATCAGACGAAAATGTCACAAATGTGACTGGAAGTTCCCATTCAAAAGACTAACGCCAAGCTGTAAATCAGACGAAAATGTCACAAATGTCGTGGTTCAATTTCAGTCAATTCCTTGTAGTTCACGTCATATAGATAGCTGCATTTGGAACACGGATACGTGTACAAACCGTCCATTCGAAAACGTGCATCTGTGTTGCAAACCGTGCTTTTTCAACGATAAAATCGCGCATCTCCTAGTTTTATGTTGCATTTTTCACACAAAAATTAAATCAAAAGACGATTTATAACTGAAGTAAATGTCGCATGTAAATGTGTGCGAATCGATGTCTGGAGGTAGTCCAAGTCTTCTTGTACTAAAACCAGCTAAGATATTGGTATGGCGAGATGCTGGTGTTTAGTCCAAGCCCGACTGCATAGCATTCCTATGACACGACTTACGCCCAGGATATGTGGCGGGAATTTGTGGTGTATTTTACTCGATTTACCTAACAAATCAATATACAGTTTTCGCCCGCTGTCGAGGGAGACATTGAGATTTGACACCCGCTCGAGAATGGAATGTCTCCCGAGGACGGCGAGGAGCGCAGCTCCGAGGGAGACATTCCGTTCTCGAGTGGGTGACAAATCTCGATGTCTCCCGAGAAAAAGGGCAACAACTGTTTTGTTATCCGATTATACCACAGGAAAACATCCTTGCCATCCACACGCACGATGTTGCACTTAGTCACGAGTGCTATTTTCCCCGATTATGTATATATTTCAGTAACTACTTATCGTCCTATAGGATTTCTGTTCCATAAACGACAGTCAAGCCGTTAATCGTTTGATAGTCAGCGTTTATTTACGATAAGTTTGGTGGTAAAATCGTCAATATCGGTCCATGCAATGTAAACCAATAAGCCATAATGTATGTTATCGCCTTCTGCAATGTGGCATATTCAATATTCGCGACAAACGTATGCATTACGTTGTCCACCAGCAAACATTTATAACCAACCAACCTCAAGGGATCCACTCTTTCAATCTTGCATCATAATGTCGACATGAACATATTGAATCACCGAGTTGTTTCGATGTAAAAAGGACATAATAACGCTTGTCCGATAAAAGTATCAACTTAAAAGTTCGAATATTAGTTTTCACTAAATATATGCAAATTACCAAACACCACAACTGGTGTGTTTTGCGAATCCGTGGGGTATATAAGATCTATGATTTTAGAATATCGTAGTTATGTGAAATAGATGAGTTACTGCAGTGTGTGTTTGGAGATATTCTTGGAATATAACATCAGGCGGGCGACAAAAACAATGTCTCCCGGCTCAGCGGGCGACAGTGTGATTTGTCGCCCGGCACGTGACAGGACATGGGCCAATCAGAAGGGTCGAAAATAGGTGGAGGGTAACAATGCATGATGTTATATACATCGGAAAGAGTGACATCTTATGGTCATAATGGCGTATTATAATATAACGTTCATGTTAAATTACGCATAGAATATTCCGGTTGATTGTCACCGACATCGCTGTTTTTATATTTTGTTTACGTTTTAACTTAAACCCGAAGAGTTATGAAGAACCTCGGCATATTCCGGAGTTTGCTTTTGCCGAGACGAAACAAAATGGCAGGCCCCATATTATTATAATGCTGGTTGTGTTTACACTGTTTTAAACTGTGAGATGGTTGTAATTCCCGTAATTTATTTAATGTATTACATTTATATCTTCAATATTTACGTTATCTATGTATTTATTTATTTATTTATTGACACGTATAATTACGATTACAATGGAGAATTCATCGTGCGTGTTTGACCGAAAATCTACGGAATATTTTCACCGGAAAATGACGAACGCAGTTCGCGAGGTCAACTGAGTTCGCATACTTATACAAATTTGTAAACAATGCGGCAAATGTCTCTTTTCACATTAAATTACCGCTTTCAATTCACAACTGATGTGGGTTTCAGATCAAATAGCATGTCTTCTGAGGAAAATATCCGTTTATTGTCGCAATTGTGATATTTTATTTCATATAATTGTGGTTTTATTTGAGCGGGTCACTAACGCTTAAGTCGTGTTATAAGAAGCCTATAATGCAGGCGGGCTTGGACTAAACATCAGCATCTCGCCATACCAATATCTTAGCTGGTTTTAGTACAAGAAGACTTGGACTATCTGGAGGCGACTATTTCGTTTTTTTTGGAACGAGATACTCTCAAGTTCGTCTCGTCTTGCGCTGAAATGACACATTCGATGAATTATATTATTCAAATCAGCTGATTTGTTCACAGGGGCCTGTAACGCGCTCCGCTGTCCGCCCCCTTTTGCGCTGCCCATATACGCCGCTTCTATATACGCGCCTGCTTCACGTTAATGGTAGGAAAATAGACACAATGGGAACTGTAGAAATTCACCTTTTTACCATCCCTCGACAATTGGACAAATTTAGGCCATTCACCCCAGTAATGCTAAAGATATAGCCACGGATGTATCGGCGAAGAAATCATCTTTCAATCAATACCATAAACTCCCATCAGATCATAATGAATATTAAAATGAGGCGCTGCGTGATTCGTAAACAAAAAATGGAAAAAAAGTTGGAATTATCGACAGATTTCTCCTCTATAGAAATTGTTTACTGACGATGTGTTGATTTGTATGAGTAAATAAATTATTAGCCGACAAGAAATCCCTGAGCGCTAGATGTTTAGTTGATCGTTTGACCTATGTGTAATTATAGTAAGCCGTGCGGGGGTGAATTTATTGGAACATATCGTCCATTCTTTTTTGAGCCGGATCAATCGGAAAATTTACGCTCTTCGGAGACAATATTCGGTGGTTAAAAATTTATCAAATTCTATGTATATGAATGGTTCTGATGGGAGTTTGTGGTATTGATTGAATGATGAATTCTTCGCCGATACATCCGTGGCTATATCGTTAGCATTACTGGTGTGAATGGCCTAAATTTGTCCAATTGCCGAGGGGTGGTAAAATGTTGAATTTCTACAGTTCCCCTTGTGTCTATTATCCTACCATTAACGTGAAGCAGGCGCGTATATAGAAGCGGCGTATATGGGCAGCGCAAAAGGGGGCGGACAGCGAAGCGCGTTACAGGCCCCTGTGATCGTGTTGCTAAAATCCGATACATTTGTGAAACATCTACGATCAACCCGTTTAGAAGTGTTGTGTCCACCGTGCAGCACAAGAACCTTAATTTGATTGAAACCAATTGAACGCAATGTGGCCGATTGTTCTCGCCACCCGACATTATTTACAAGTTCCGATAGACGTTGGCCGATATCTAAAGCGTGTACGTTTTTACGCAGTAAAATCATCTGACTTTCCCCGCCGTTTGAAGATAATTATATAGACACCGTATAGAACTGGCCCTCTCAGACAATAGAATACCGCTTCATGTTACATTGTGATTGTAAAGAATCAGATAGTTTATGTCATGTCAATTCAAATTGAATAAAGTGATGAACAATTGATAAATAACCAATACAATTGAGACGCCGCATGGAGGCGACATTACCATTTCAGGGTGTCTGTCTGTCGCCAGCATTAATAGAGACAAACAAACGCATAAATTCATTCGTTCATTATTTCTAGCCATGTGACGTGCGCGAGCAAATTGTTGCAATATTTATCTAATACGTCACAATTACTAGGGACAACGACAAAGTATGCATGACAAATGCAGACGCCCGTGACAAGAACATGTTAAAATCAGATCTCAGGCAGATCGTAGCAAGATATGACATACCAGAATAGATTACTATCGTCCCTATACACCACGTGCACGCAGTCAGTGGTTATTAGTGCACGTTGGTTGTCGATGACATCAATTGCAACCTTATCTTCTTCACACAACACCATTTTAAATTAGGATGATTGTCACAAAAGACTGCGAATATGTGATAATCAAATCTATGCAATTGCCTACTGATACAGGACATCATACTCAACGTGTTACCTGATAAAAACATAATTAAGTACACAATGAACGGAACCATCCCATCTTACTGCAAGTGGCAACAAGTTTGAATGGCATTATTTTTCACAATCGGACCCGTGTTCGTCAATTCTGCGAACAGGTTTTTTGACCGTCGGAAAATTTACGACTACTATTAGCTATGCATAGTTCTTAACAATCAACGAATACAGGCCGACGAGACAGCCCTCGTCACATACATGTTGGTTCTCTGAATGTATGCGTTGCCTTCTTTAATGTTATATAATATACTCTTATTATTACTATTACATATATTACACAATGATTACACACCCTCTACAATTGCAGAATTAGCGCCCATAAATATTAGTACAAATCGCCATAGGGTTTACACGAACGTTATGTTCTTCAAATAATAACTTCAGCCTCCACTTAATGAAAAGCGTTGAAAAACTGTTTTGGCAGATTTGAAAAGTTTTTCATGTTGTTAATTTTCTAATATAATGTACTGGTATACGATTGTAAGGAATGACTTGAAGATCGACCGTTCGAAGTTTGCGAGAATTCTTAGAGCTTCACACTCTTTGTTTATTACTCTGCCGGCCAAAATCCAATGACGCCAATCGATCTTCAAGTAACTTCTTAAAACATAGTCGTATAAGAGCGACGTATTTTATCCCAAAGGGTTAACCAGATGCGTGAATTTAAACCAAAATTGGGTACAAACAAAAACATGTTTGGTAACGAGATATTTCACTGGTATATATCACTACACCATACCGCATGACATTTCAGATAAGTAAGCTATATACTGCATGATGTTGCCAAGTACTTAGACAAAATAAAACATAATTATAAAGTACAAGTATTTTGGCAGTATTGCTATTTAGTTAGCGAATGGGAATAATTTACAGAGCAGAATCGTGGGAACTATATTTTTTGCCGGAAGGGATGCGCGAAGTGACTGTGTTAACTTTCTTTCCAATAAATTTGTCGCCGAAGACGGTCGCTTATTTTGACAACCCTCCCCGTTTTTTGTTTTTTTGTTTTGGGAAATACGCATTCGATTGATGGCTGCTCCCGTTTAACCTACATGTACATCTATATATGCGGTTATTGTGCCTCAAAAAATTGTCACCCACATGTTTGTGTTGGTTACTACTACATGTATTGTATCGGCTTCCTGTAAATAATTATGTTTTTCTAAACAGGTAGCTATAAACGCATTCCAGTTGTTGTCTTTCACTCTAACTCTGTGGGATAAATGTAAATAGTGCATATTTGTATGCATATTGGCATTATAAGGCATTAAACTTATCTGATCTTATTAAGGCTGCGCTCATTTGCCATGTATCTAGACAATTCTCAGTTTCTAGCATTTACTCCATAGTTTAAAGCATTCAATATTCGCGTGGAATTAGTTTGACGTTGGACATTCGATGTTCGATATAAAAAATAAAAATAATATCGTTTTATGCATGAGGGGTGCGCCATGAGTCCAATTCGTGCTCTCCCACTGAAACTTCGTACGAAATTCCGCGTTTTTCCTGTTTTCCAGACCATAGCTGGTCTTAGAAAATGTTCACTCACAAGACATAGCTGTAGAGCGCAGGCTATATTAACTGGCCGATTGAGCTGAAGTTTGATAATTATAGTCACTCATATAAGAACTGCATGCACATGCCAATCTAAAAGTTCAGACATGGTCAGCGTCATGCGTTTTGAATATCGATTACCAAAAATTTACATTTACACGACATATAGCTGTAGAGGGCGCAGGCTGTATTGAAGAGCCGATTGAGCTGAAATTTGCTAATTATATAGTCATTCCCATATGAGAACTGCACATACCAATCTATAAGTCCAGACATGGTCAGCGTCATGCGTTTTGAATATCGAAAAAAAAACCGCAGAAAAATTATCGCACTAGGAGACTTCTCTTGACCTAATTCGTGCTCTCCAAATGTTATTTCACGTTCGATATTCATTCGGTATTCAGATATTCATTCGAGATTCGCGTGAAGTTAGTTGGACGTTCGACGTTGGATAGTCGATATTCGACATTTAGAAAATTTCAAAACGTGTGACGCTGACCATTCTGGCATGTGCAGTTCTCATATGGGTGACTATAATTATCAAACTTCAGCTCAATCGACCAGGTAATACAGCTATATGCCGTGTAAGTGAACATTTTCTGAGTCCAGCTATTGTCTGGAAAACAGGAAAATCGCGGTATTTCGGACGAAGTTTCAGTGGGAGAGCACGAATTGGACTCATGGCGCATGCACCCCTCATGCATGCATAAATATCGAATATCGAATGTCCAACGTCGAACTAACTTCACGCGAATATCGAATGAATATCGAACGTCGAACTAACTTCACACACCTGCATGGAAATGAGTTATATGTCGAAATTAGGTGGCATGTTTTTGAGTTTACCAAACACGTTAAAGACATATTATGGACGAGTCGGGTGCGTGAAATTGATAAGTTAGTACTCAGGCGCTACACCAACCTGGGGAATGTTGCAAAAAAAAAAGAAGAAGATTTTGTTCAATGTCTATTTGATCACCTTATCGGAAATTATTTCACGTGTAAGAAAATGACAAATCCTGATAACTGATGTTTCTATATAATTGATTTATCACAGTCAATAATATTGAAACGTGGCGAATAATGCTAATTCGAATGGTCGACTGTATGTTCCGTGCGAGCAGTTAGTGGGTTGAGTTTGGCACATGTGTATTCTATGCAGTTCGCACCAATTTAGTCCAGGAACATTAGTCAAAGTAAGGAATTAAATACCACTGACGAGATGTGTTGACTTCTGATCCGAAATAACATCACAGACTATAATAAAAGTCCCCGAATATTGTTGGTATCAAAGCGATTCCAGAAAAATAAGGCACAAATTAGCGAAGACGCGTGGAATATAAACGTCCTTGCTGTATAGTTCACATATCTGGTATTTCATGATGTTAATACTATATTAAAAAACCTGAATATTCAAACAGAAAATTGGCCCAGTTGCATAACTTGAATATCAGATGAAAAAAATCATTTAAGATGTTAATTTTCACACCGTATTTTCAAACAAACCCCTGTTTTCAAAGATTGCATTACATTTACTAAACATCTCTTCAGCCTATATTTAGTCTTAAGACAACCCTGGTCTTGTCGACAGACAACAGTATAATATATAACAAAGTTGGTCCAATAATTGCACACATAATCTCAAAACACTAACCATCGTCCCAAAATTCCGAATATTGCCATTGAATTATAATTAGTCGTCTCACTGTTGGGCTTTATACGAAATATTGGATCAGTTTCTTTTTTTTGATAGTGATTAGGAAGTACTCGTTCTGATATGTATCGAATTGGAACCTGAATGTGCACAAACCTGGAGCACCATACAGGACTATTAGTCCAGGAGATATTGGTCGACCTCTGCACCCCCCCCCAGGACTCAACTTCACCCCACTAATTTTCTTCCTTAAGGTCTCCTATAATTTTTTTCACTTGTTAACAAGAAAAAAAAGTGGTCGCAGAGACTCCAGACAAGATGGCGTCCATCATGGCGGCCATTTTGTTTAAATGCACCATGTCTCTTTGATCGCCGTTATAGTAAAGATGATGTCACATGCGGTCTTGTTTTCCGCTCGATTCGTTATGCTAATATACAACCCTTACAAATTAGCCAAAAATCCGACACCACAATCTAATATGGCGGCCAAGATGGCCGCCGAAATGTGAAAATATGCTATTTTTCTTAAATGTTACCACCTTTCGTTTGTCTCTGTGGGAAAATGTTGGCATATTTGCGTCATGTTATACATTTATCATATAGAGGATTCATTTTCGACCACATGGGGACCATAATATACATTCATTGCGGGATATTTTTGTCCGATATCACGTTTTCCCAAATGCCGGTATAATAGGTCAAAGCCGAATCTAATTAATAACGCGATGTAATATTTCGAATCAATGAATGTTATTGCTATTATAACAGCACCCATGCATATATATGTGCAGGAGATATTCGAGCTAGGATTCTTCTTATATCTGAGTTGTGGAATATTTACCCAAATCCAAGATGGCGGCCAAAATGGCCACCAGAAATAAAAAATTGCCGAAAAGCGCCGATTTTAACATCAGTGAGCATTATTGTCATGAAAATCCACACCTGCTTACTATTGTGAGTTGGGAACACTTAGGTGAAGAACTTTCCTTGTACCGTATCCAAATAAAAGTACCCCAAATCCAAAATGGCGCCCACAATGGCGGACAGATTTTGAAAAATCACCGAAATTCCCTCATATTCACATCATTGGGCATTATTGTCGAGACAAATCCACCCATGCTTACAGTTGAGTTGGAAATACTGAGGTGAAGTAATTACCTTACATCTCATGCAAGAAATTGTTTTCCAAATCGTAGATGGCGGCCAAAATGGCGATCGAAATTTGAAAACAAGTCTAGATTCCTTTACTTTCTTACGATGGGCGTTATTGTTTCGCGATTTCGATCCACCATTACATGTTGATATGGAATAGTGACATCAAGTATTCACTAGGGTTTGGAAATTAATACTCACAGCCAAGATCGCTGCTAAATTGGCGGCTAGAAATTGAAAAGAAATCGATATTTTCACAAATTAATTTCAACTTTTTGTCATAATATCGGTATGTATGGACGAAACTGTACATACACCATCTATACTAGTTCAACTTGAAGGTATCAAAACGCATACCATCATAACATAGCTCGTATCCTTCTGGAAAGATGAATACCACAATTAATATCGCGATGTGGCATTTCGAAATCCATTCTCCACTTAGCGCCGATAATGGCCGTAAGCGTAGGTGCGCCGAATAGTTATATCAGAATAATTACCTGATAACAGATTCTGATTTGCAACGTCACGTCCATAATTATCTGGACCAGCTTCCATTTCTTTGTCTGATAAATCTAGGTCGCTCACACCGACAAAGTATTCAGCACTTCCTGAGAGTAGGGTCCCTCTAATCATAACGTTTCAAACAATTCATTTTCCGGTGTCTAGCTTACGATTTTAAATATTTGCTAAATATGATATGTGTGCGTCATCCTGAACTATGAAGGCATATGACCGATGAGTATACAAGCTTACAGAAGGTCATCTCTATGTATGTGTCTCATATCCATGGGGATATAACTACATGCACACCTGGCGAACCAGTTAGTTAGTCACTTCTCAATAGATGGATCGTCAACTCACAAACTCAGCGAACGTATTGGCATATGTGGACAATTTGGACAGTGTTTCGAAGGTTGCTAGCTGTCTCATTCCCTTGGACAGATGTCTATCTGCTAAGGAGAAGACCATAGTGTACAGACTGCCCACACTTCTTGACCATGATCCGAAGCAAACTGTGTGACGCCCCGCATTTGTCTCGTCGAATATCTCCCAGCAGAGAGGAACAATGCTCGCGGTGCTAGTTTATGGACATGCGCCATGATAGTGGGAATGAAATGGGCCACGGTATACACCACCCCTACACCTGGTGCATGTTTAAGATATAGAATGTCATGCGTGTCGGTTTTATTTGGTGTGGTAAGATTGTATTTCCACATCCGTTTCGAAGCCTTTCTGATTGAACTACGTACATTTTTGTCTGTATAATACTATGCTAGCCTCCCTCAAAACAGTCCGATGGACTGAAGGATAATGTCTTTATATATCATGAATGTATACGTTTTTTGTTATCCTCTCTCAGGGTTAGTGTCAGTACAGTCAGTATGTTGGCGGTATTATTCAAGAAAATGTCAGGAACTGTGGTGCATTTATTTCACTATGTATTTAAAGAACAATTTACAGTCTCGATGGCAATGGCGGTGGACGTTATGGTCATATAGCTTTATATATATAACTTTAGATTATAGCAGTTAATGCCTCATGCAGGAACATGATCGCAATGGTGATGTTACCAAGAAATCACTTGGTGTACCAACGTTTATTGAACTGAATGCAAGAGCTCATCAACGTAACATTCCTCTGGATGTTCTTCGCGTTGAACATTTCACCCTTTTGTTGATGGCATTTGTACTTTCTTGAACCATACCACCCAGCGTGAGTATGACATATCAACCAACTATCAAAGGTATCGCCTTTTAGACTACACTCCAGTCTTGATGGGGCTTATACAACAGTTGCCAATGGCACACGCTTGGTCCAGCTGTTTAAGAACGGCTTCCAAACGGATGGGAACATACAATCTTAGCATATACAAGGAAAGCAAAGCCACACATGAGATCCTGTTTGAATCTAAAACATAACAAAATAAGGGGCGGTGCAGTCATGGTCCAATTCCATCTCCACTATCATGACACATACCCACAAACTAGCACCGTGTGTATTGTTATCATCTGCTTGGATATGTTCGGTGAGAGGATTGCTGGACGCCAACAAGATTGTCCTTAGGATCGTTGTCAAGAAGCTTGGGTATATTATGCATTATGGTCTTCTACGCCTTAGCAGAAATGCAACCGTCAAATGTCGGGCTTTCAACATTCGAAGCCATATTCAGAAGTTGTCCGGGTACGTCAGTGCATTAGATGAGTATGCGAATTGATGAACCATATATTGGGAAGTGGCTGTTTGGGAAGATCACCAGGTGTACACGTTGTTATCCCCATTGGGTCACCAAAGCTGACAATACGCAGATATATAGGTCCTTCTGAAAGCTAGTATACGCATTGACCGAATACCTTTCTAGTGTATCGCACAAGATGATGCCTATACCACATATGTAGCATCTGCATTATACCATAAGCTATACCACGAATGAAGCTCGCTAAGAATTCCAAGCTTTCGAAACAAACACGTGAGCTGGAGACCGGCATATGTATTGTTTGAAACATTCCGATTAGTGGCACCCTTCTACAAAGAAGTGTAGTAAACTGTTGTTGTGAGTGAGATAGATTAATCTGACGAAGAGACGGAAACGGGTCTAGATAATGCTGGATGTGGCAATTCAGAATAAGCTCAGGTACTGTTGTTTTGATTCTTGGAAGTCATAATATGACTATTCGGCGCACCTATATACGGTTACGGCCAGTATGAGCCCTTAGTGGAGAATGGATTTTTAAATGCCACATCGCGATTGTGGGTTGTCATCGTTCCAAAAGGCTACGACTTACATTGGAACTCATATATGGTTTATATTATGTACCGTTCCGTCTATACAAATCGATATTATGACAAAAAATTGAAATTAGTATGTGATAATATCGGCTTCTTTTCAATTT
Organism: Siphonodentalium dalli; assembly: GCA_032622095.1. Classification (NCBI taxonomy): domain Eukaryota; kingdom Metazoa; phylum Mollusca; class Scaphopoda; order Gadilida; family Siphonodentaliidae; genus Siphonodentalium; species Siphonodentalium dalli. The sequence goes on along the minus strand of CP136062.1, from coordinate 96,769,173 downwards.
CTGGCCGCCAGTTTGGTCGCCATATTGACTGTGGGTATCACTTGCCAAACCCTAATAAATAATTCATACATATCAACATGTAATGGTGGGTAGAAATCGCGAAACAATAACTCCCATCCTAAGAAAGTAAAGGAATGTAGGCGTATTTTCAAATTTCGGTCGCCATTTTGGCCGCCATCTTCGATTTGGAAAACAATTTCTTGCATGAGATGTAAGGTAATTACTTCACCTCAGTATTTCCAACTCAACTGTAAGCGTGGATGGAGTTTTCTCGACAATAATGCCCAATGATGTGAATATGAGGGAATTTCGGTGATTTTTCAAAATCTGTCCGCCATTGTGGGCGCCATTTTGGATTTGGGGTACTTTTATTTGGATACGGTACAAGGAAAGTTCTTCGCCTAAGTGTTCCCAACTCACAATAGTAAGTAGGTGTGGAGTTTTCATGACAATAATGCTCACTGATGTTAAAATCGGCGATTTTCGGCGATTTTTTATTTCTGGTGGCCATTTTGGCCGCCATCTTGGATTTGGGTAAATATTCCTCAACTCAGATATAAGAGAAATACTAGCTCGAGAATCTCCTGCACATATATATGCATGGATGTTGTTATAATAGCAATAACATTCATTGATTCGAAACATTACATCGCGTTATTAACGTAGATTCGGCTTTTACCTATTTAGTACAGCGGCCAAACGCCAAAAGTGGTCGGGTACCCCTACCCACGGTAGAACAAGTTAAAACCAACTTTTTTTGAAGGAGAAATATATACTGTAGACGAAAATGATAGTGAAAAATAACGGAATTGGTGGTGGCTATTCTCAAATCGACGATGAACGATACCCACCAGTGACTTTACCCAGAAATTAACGATTGTGGTAAAGTGAGCCCTGCGGCTAAGTCCTAAGTTATTAGCCCACATTGTAGGTGTTCAAATGACTACAGCATACCATATCTGTACCTGATATGCAAGAAGTGTTGGTTAATTTAGATTTTCGTGCCATTTGGAGCCGAAACATTTAATTTTTGTTGAAAAATCGCTCTTTTTCAAAAATATTATATATTTCGAACATTATCATTCAAACGGATATTACAATAATATTGAAATATTTAGTCCATATGGTGAAGTAGTTATCTGACAAGCATATGAAGAAAGAAGTTATCAACAATTTTGAACGGTTTGCGAGATATTGGATTTTAGCTACCCCTCCCCCAAACACGTTTTTGGTCGAAAAAAAAAACATATTTTTGATAATGACAATACAAACATTTTCGAATTGATCTGAATGGGACCCAATATGAATCTTGTACTGAAAGTGTTGTCCAGCGATGCCGTTTGGTCGATTACAGATGTGTTCAGGCGTGCAGACCCCCAGTTACAACAACAACAACAATTATTTTATTGATAACAGGTAAATTTGCATGCATTAACATCGATGTTAAGTACTAAAACCTTTGTTATAAACAATAATTGACCAACTATGTAATTCATATGGCTCAGTAGTTATCTGGACACCACAAGTAGAAAGAATTTGACAGAAATTGTCTACGGTTTTCAAGATATTGGAATTAGGTACCGCTCCCCCGGACGCGATTTGGTAGAAAAACTACATATTTATGATAACAACACAGACGTTTCTAAATTAATCTAATGAGCATCTAATCATTATTCGTGTGATGAAAACCTGACCCGTAGACATCGCGAGCGTGGTTTTAGATGACCTCGGGTTTCCAACAAAACCCCCAGTTACAACAACAACAACACAATATTTTATTTATGACATGTAATTTTATATTAACACATATCGACTTTGAGCAACTGAAGTATTTGTTCTAGACGACACATAATATAGGCTAACATAATCATACAGAACAAAATCAGTGTTGCTCCCCCGTCCTATTAGACGTCCTGAACACACCACGAACTGAAAAAATATGATCTCAATATTAAGAATCGTGTAATTATAAAGGACAGTTACATAAGAAAATATACAATGTTTATGGATGGGTTTGTTCCCGAAACAGTGTGGCACTTTGCTTGGCAAATGTGAAGGGCGAATTTGCTATATATTTTCGAGAACACTCTACCCAATTTAAAGATTTCAACGTAATACGAAATTAAGCTATATGATCTCTAATTCTCTGTATTAACCGAGAGTGTGACAGGAATGTAGTTCTCTCAGAGAATACATAATTTGTATGGATGGGTTGTGCATGTGTCGCTTTACACACAGTGGCTGATAACTAAGAAAGACGAATTTGCTGTTTTTGGCTCCCCCCCCCTACACAATTGAAGTGTTAAAGTTGAACAACTCACGAACTGAAATGATTGCTGTAAATATTAGCTGAGGATGTGGGTAAAAAATAGTAATATCGGGACGCATACATGATGTTGATGGATGGGTTGGTTGGATCCCGAAAGCCTTTATCACTTTACGAAAATCGGATGGCAAACTCCAAAGGCGAATATTTGTTGTTTTGTGGGACCCCTTTATATGCCCATTTAAACTCTTGAACACACCAAGCGCTGAATATTCATGCTTTTATTATTAAATCACAGTGTGAACGAAAGGTAGTGATATCAGGGAATATACATGTTATATGGGTAGATTGGTTCCCAAAATCATAGGGTACTTTACAAAAGGCGGCTGGCAATAACCAAAGCTGAATATTTTCTTTAAGCACCCTACCCAATTAAAGTCTTAAACACACTAATGGATGTGCATGTTCTCAATATTAACTGGGGTGTGGTCAAATGGTATGTAATTCAGGAAATATACCTCTTCAGTGCACGATGGGTGGGTTGGCTGGCTTCCCAATGCCTGGGGCACTTTACAAAAAGTGGCTAGCAAAGAGAAGGCGAAATCTCACTGTTTTGGGTACCCATAACCCTTCTAAACTCTTTAGCACACACTGAACCGAATCTATATGCTCTCATGTATTATTTACAATTTGGGTGGTTTTGTTCTCGAAATCATGGAACACTTTACAAAAGGCGACTGGCAAATACGAAATGTAATGTTTTAGGCCACTCTACCCCATTTGCAGTCTTGGGACACACAATGGACCGAAAGGATGTGCTTCCATTATTAACTGCGTGTGTTGAGAAATGGACGCTATATAAAGAGTATAGTATATCAGGGTCTTGAATGTCTGGGTTAGTTTACAAAAAGTTGTTGATGAAAGAGAAAGGCGAATACTCACTGTGTTGTGGGGGACCCCGTTAACCCATTTAATATCTTGATCAGAGCATGAACTGAAGTTATATTCTCTCATACTTAGCTGAGTGTGTGATCGAAAGGTATTGCTATCATGGAATTATTAATTGATATATGGGTGATTTGGTTCCCCCGAAATCCTGGAACACTTTACAAAAAGCGGCTGGCAAACAAGAAGGCGAATTTTCTATGTCTTGAGGACCCCACTATCCAACTTGAAGTCTTAAAAAAATGATATGCACTCAATGTTAACTGAAGTTGTGGACAAATGGGATTATTATCTGGAAATACGAATCTGTTATGGATGAGATGCTTCCCGAAAGCCTGTGGCACTTTACAACAAGTGGTCAGCAAATGAAAGGGCTAAATTTTACTCTCAGGGGACTCCATCCCTATTTGAAGTCTTGAACACACCACTAGATCAAGGCATAAGCTATCCATATTACCCGAGATTGTGGCCGAATGGTCTCGCGAACACACCGTGGCACCTTACACAGAGCAGATGGCAAACGATGAAGGCGAATTACAAGGGACCCCTACCCCATGTAAACCATGAACCTACCGCGAACTGAATGGATGTGCCCGATCTGGACGATCTGGACAAATGGCTATTCTATAAAGTAATACACAAGTGTTATAGATGGGTTAATACCCGACAGTCAGGGACACTTTACAAAAATCGACTGAAAAATGAATAATGCGATTTTTTAATGTTTGTATTACCCCCTTCCCAATTTTAAGACTAGAACACACCACGGACTGGAACGATATCATCATTGACTGCGTGTATGGACAATGGCGAGTTAATTGTACAAGGACGTACACAATGTAAATAGATGGATTTAGATCTGAAAGAATGAGCACTTAACGAAAAGTGACTGGAAAATAAGAAAGGCAAAATTTTGAAGACCCCTACTGTATTTGAAGTCTTGGAAGACACCACATGGTGAAATGATATGACCCCAATATTAACTGAGGGATTGACCAAAGGTTAATTTTTATCAGAATATACATATGTGTTGGTTCCCGAAAGTCTGCATCATGTGGCACTCCACAACAAGCGGCTGGCAAATGTTCACTGTTGTATGTACCCCTACCCTATTTGAAGTCTTGAACAGATCATGTACTGAAGGGATTATGAATTCAATATCAACATATATTATGGCCGAAACTATGCGATATATAAGTATGTGGTAGTTCTATCCGGAGGTAAACAATTTATCTGGGAGAGATTGTATGGGGAAAATGATGATGTAATCCAGTTGGAACTGATTGAATTCAATGATATACACATAGTTTCGTTGGAGCTGATTGGACGCAATGCAACACATGCAGATAATGTTGTTTTCGTCATTGATACGCCCGTCGCCGTGAGATTGCAGACGATCTGGTGGTGGTAAATTTCGCGCTCACCGGGGTTTTAATGCTTTTCACGAAGTTTTAACAAATGGCAGCGTTATGGAAATCGCTTTGTTTTCGAGATTAATGTCTGAACCCCATCAACTATTTTAATATTTTCGCGATGACTGAGTTACTCTACATAAAAAGAGTATTTCTGATAAAATTACATTCAGTATGGCGCATAGAAGTTCAGTCTTAGGACCACTGTATTCCAAAAAGTAATGATATGCTTTTTCTATTTGCCACAATGACAGAGAGGGGACGTTTTAATGTGATTACTCAATTGGCCATAACTTCAAACTACTGCATTTCTATCTTAAACGAGAATGGAGTACTTGTGCATCTATACGTCAGACATGCTGGGTTCCCTTCCCCTGTCCAATTATTATAATCTCTGTATACCATTATTGTTTTTTGGAGAATAAACTATTGATTGATTGATTGATTGATATGCGACACTTACTGTGTGTAATAGCAAATAAAATGCGGTGTTGTTGTAATTTGGGGTCTGGAAGCCTGAACACGCCTTTAATCACTTAAGCAATGCCCCCGGGCTCAATTTTCAGCAAAAGAATCATGTTGGGCCTCAGTATGATCAATTGGGAAATTTGGTAAAGTTCTGAACAAAAATATGTAATTTTACGACCAAAAACGTGTTTGGGGGAGGGATAGCTAAAATACATTATTTCGCAAATTGTTCTAAATTTCTGTTAACTTCTTTCTGCATATGCTTAGCAGATAACTGCCTCACCATAAGAATTAAATATTTGGGCATTATAACAATATCCATTTGAATGATAATGTTCGAAAAATAATATTTTTGTGAAAAAGTGCGACTTTTCAGCTAAAAATAAATGTTTTGGCTCCAAATGGCAGGAAAATATAAATTATCCAACACTTTTTTTCATATCATGTAGAGGTATGGTATGACGTAGTAATTTTAACTCCAACAATATGGGCAAATAGGCTAGGACATAGCCACAGCCCACAGGGCTCGCTTTACCAAAATCGTTAATTTCTGAAAAAAGTCACTGGAGGGTGTCGCGCATCGTCGATGACAATAGCCACCACCTATTCCGTTATTCTTCAATTTCTCTCAAATTCTTTCTACTAGTGATGTCCAGATAACTACTGAGCCATATGAATTATATAGTTGGTCACATGTTGTTTATATCAAAGGTTTTAGTAGTTAACATCGATGTTAATGCATGCAAAATTACCTGTTATCAATAAAATCATTGTTGTTGTTGTAACTGGGGGTATGAAAGCCTGAACACATCTGTAATCGATTAAACGGCATATCTGGACAAGACTTTCAGTACAAGATTCATATTGGGTCCGATTCAGATCAATTCCAAAATGTTTATAATGTCATTATCAAAAATATGTATATTTTTCGACCAAAAACGTGTTTGGGGGAGGGGTAGCTAAAATCCAATATCTCGCAAACCGTTCAAACTTTTTGTTAACTTATTTCTTCATATGCTTGCTAGATAACTAGTACACCATATGAACTAAATATTTCAATGTTATTGCAATATACTTTTCTAAGATAATGTTCGAAAAATATAATTTTTTTGAAAAAGAGCGATTTTTCAACAAAAAATAAATGTTTCGGCTCCAAATTGCACGAAAATCCAAATTAACCAACACTTCTTGCATATCAGGTACAGATATGGTATGCTGTAGTCATTTTACCACCAACAATGTGGGAAAATAACTTAGGACTTAGCCGCAGGGCTCACTTTACCACAATCGTTAATTTCTGGGTAAAGTCACTGGTGGGTATCGTTCATCGTCGATTTGAGAATAGCCACCACCAATTCCGTTATTTTTCACTATCATTTTCGTCTACAGTATATATTTCTCCTTCAAAAAAAGTTAGTTTTAACTTGTTCTACCGTGGGTAGGGGTATCTCGAAAACTAGAGCTCTTTTCCGATTTGGCCGCTGCACTAATTATACCGGCATTTGGGAAAACGTGATATCTGACAAAAATATCCCGCAATGAATGTATATTATGGTCCCCATGTGGTCGAAAATGACTCCTCTATATGATAAATGTATAACATGGCGCAAATATGCCAACATTTTCCCACAGAGACAAACGAAAGGTGGTAACATTTCAGAAAAATAGCATATTTTCACATTTCGGCGGCCATCTTGGCCGCCATATTGGATTGTGGTGTCGGATTTTTGGCTAATTTGTAAGGGTTGTATATTAGCATAACGAATCGAGCGGAAAACAAGACCGCATGTGATATCATCTTTACTATAACGGCGATCAAAGAGACATGGTGCATTTAAAAAAAATGGCCGCCATGATGGACGCCATCTTGTCTGGAGTCTCTGCGGCCACTTTTTTTTCTTGTTAACAAGTGAAAAAAATTATAGGAGACCTTAAGGAAGAAAATTAGTGGGGTGAAGTTGAGTCCTGGGGGGGGGGGTGCAGAGGTCGACCAATATCTCCTGGACTATATTGTCAGTGGTGTCAACACACCAACTGAACGTATACGTATATGGCAGAAGTGCGGAATTCTCGCAGTAACATCCGTGATACTACAGGTTTAATAAATTCATTGCGCACAATTAAGAGGCGCACCACGTGCCCATACTGCTCTGCTTGCATGCAGTGAAGCAATACCCTAGAGCACCAAGGAAGGAATGGATGCATATCAGAGGGCACTAGATGAACGTCGCCATCATGGGATTCCAGTGACCGAGACAATAAAGATGATTGAAACGGTCCTAGATAATAAAACTGAAGGATACGAACTTTGCCCTGACCAATGAAGTGGTGATAAGCTCCAGGCTCGACAAGAACTTTGCATGTATACGTATCTGTGTAAAAAGGATGAACTTTTTCTGGAGGCAGAGTATAAGTCATTCTTTTATATGAGGTTTATTATTGATGGGTTTGGTATCTGGACATAAGGTGAAGACAGTTTGCTAAAGTTCCTGATGGTTTCCATAATATTCATTCGAATATTAAAGCCACATGGCGGTTTACGCTCCAAAACACGAATAATATTATTCGCTTTTGAATTTTTTCCGGTATCGAAATAGGTCGATATATATCTTAACTACCTTTCTACGAGCATTCTGTAACAAAAAAAAAGACGCATTGAAGTAATGCAAAATGCGACTTTGAACAAGGTGTTTGGGTCCAAAACAAAAAATATACATTTGCACGACATGGAACAGAAAAGAGCGGTCCGTGTTATTCTATTCCTGATATGGTAGAATTAAAGAGCGTTTGTCTGACATCGGGCGAAAAATTGAAAACGGCTGGAAAATGGTTGTGACTTTGGCAAGTGTTTTTCAAAGCATATGAACCCGGCATACCAATATTTCGTGTATTTATCGACCTATCGTACCCGTCCCTCCAAATTACGTAGACAAAATTTGTAGATTCGAATGAGCCATGTCCGTTTAAGGTGTAATTTAGATCTGAACGGAATAGGATAGAGTTCCTTGGCACATATAATATTAACTGATGTTATCGAAAGGAGACCTCTATACCAAACCGACTGATAACCATATTTACCCGAATACTAAGTCAGATATCTCTTCACACACGAAATGGTCGGTTGTATACAGTTTAGGAATTAGGATAAAGCGGTTATGAGAGATGAAAATTGACTATTTGCGACATAGGCACCGGGTGCTAAAGAGAATGGGTGGGGGGGGGGGGCTACAGTACCAAGTTTATCGAAAAACAATTGAGCAAAGTTGCTGAAACGAAAGGACCTCTTGAAGACGCACTAGGCGACACGTTGAACCTTGTCGGGTGCCGACCTCGCATCGACGTTTTCCAGGTCCCTACCACACACAGAACATATTTTAAATAAACTTATGATAATTCTGGATGAATCGAATCGGCATGCGGAATGTCTTCCATATATGCTGCCCTCTATTGTCATACCACAGATATGCCATCCTCTCGGACATTCTAGTGCATAAGAAAACTGCAAAATATCTATCCCAACCTACGTTGAAGTGCAACGATAAATGTATCTGTAAGAAACTATAAAATGACGCTTTTGGGTTACAAGCTATAAAATGACGACATTTGGGTTCCATCAAATACATCTATATATGCTGTGAAACAGAATGTTAACTATATAGAACGCAGAATGACGTTTCAAGTGTGACCGTGTGTCTATATGTTCTGGAAACTGGGCGTAGTTTGAGTGAGACGATAATATAATAATAATCTTTAATTGAAATATTAAAACTATATCCTTGTAATTTATTACCCTTGTTACACGTAATACTTATTGGCGAGTAGGTCCCTTAAGGAATATGCAGATAGTAATTTCAACAAACGGCCGTTATGTTGAACTCAGTATCTCGCCAGTACGTAGGCATTCTTGCATTATAAGTCGTCTGTTATTTTTCCTGAAAACTCCTCCATTTGAATAATATACCATTTCAATGAATACTTTCATACAACTAACTATCTTTGTAGTGGTCGTATATATGATTGACAAAATATAGGATTGGCACGGCACGTATGCTGATTTTTGACTTTCGACCCTTGTTGGGACCCGCCCACCCCCGCGTCCAAATTTGTTTCCGTTTTCGGCAGTTTTTTCCGACCATTTTTTGACACCCACCCCACTTTTAACACTAAAACAGAGATTTGCGGGGGGAATTTCACTGTAAACAGTTGTATATGAATTTCTGTGCATACTATTAGTCATGGATGTGAACATTGACATGTAAATAGGAACAAGTCATTTTGGGGTTATTCGGTGAAAAAAAAACATGGCTGCCAGCAGCCATCTTGGATTTCAAAATTCAATCCATTAGCATGGGCTACAGGCTATACTGTTTGTCTGATCATAATGAAATTTGTCATTTGTGTTAATATTGACATATAGATGTGTTTTAAGCCAAACTCATTGCAAAAACATTCAAAATGACTTGCAGGAAAAATATTTTTGAGTTGCGGAATTTTTTTTTTTTGGTACTATTGACCACCCACCCACCCCGGCATATGTGCCCGGAAAAAAACTGTTTTCCACCCACTGCATAAATGTTTAAACAACAAACAAATGATGTTTATGGGACAAAAAATCACAAAACTTGTTCCGTATTATGATGATGAATGATATATAATACATATATGATGACTGATACACCCCAATATTGAGTGGAAGATTCAATTCAATATCGAAAGGGTTAACTCCTATATATACGACGCAGCTGTGATTTTAAAGGGGTACTGTACACTAAATCCGGCCATTTGTGGGACCATCTGCTTTTACATTTAATTATAATGAAAATTAATTTATGGCTGGAGTCATAAATTAATTTTCATTATAATTACCAGGTTGTTTGCATCGTTCATAGAGCACACAAGTGTATTTTGCACTAATCCATTGCTCAAATTCATTCATTTGTTGTATATATTCTGTTGAGTATAAAAGGAGATGGTCGTACAAATGACCGGATTTAGTGTACAGTACCCCTTTAAGCGCCACATTGATCATATCCCCCACAAAAAAATACTCCAGCCGGGGTTAGTTCGGTTTTTGTTCTATCCAAAAGGGGATTTACGCCATGTGCAGATATACGTGGACTGGTAAACATATTTGGCATCTTCAAGAAAGTTTCAAAATAAAATCCTAGCAACTATCGTCATGTTAGTCTAACATGCATGTTGTGTAAAGTTTTAGAATCGTTCATCAGCAGTTCAATGACACCACACATGGAGGGTATACAACTTATTAAAAAAATTAACGTATTATGGAACACTAGGTCTGGTAAATCTCAACTAATCGAATATTTCTTCCATCTGGTTACAAAACTTGACGAACGTCACCTGACGAACGTCGGCCGGTTGATGCGATTTATTTGGATTTTCGAAAAGCGTTCAATGCCGTTCCCATGCACGAGAGACTGTTAATGGAAAGCAAAACCTACGGAATACAAACTAAAATAAGCGATTGGACAAGATATTATCTTACTAACAGAAAACAACGTATTCGTGATTCTTCCATGAACAGATTTCTCACTATATAATTACTAGATCAATATCTTCTCCTGAAAATAAGCTCATGATGAACTTCGAAACCACAAATAAGCCCATATCTGCATTATTTCAATAATTAGTCTAATATAATGAACATAAACCAACTGAACATATTCACGCTCTTTGTAATGTGTTTTCGCTGTGGCCTGCGTCATGAAACGGAATAACGAGTATACGTCTACTATGGCTTATTTCAGCATCAAATAAGTCCAATATGAATGAATATGAATATGGGGAAATGTTACAATACAAGATGATTGTATCGGTTGAGTACACTACAGTCTCATATCAGGTGACCCTGATCATAGCCAGTCACTGAAAACCACTCATCGCGTTTGGTGTGCTTATGAATAATTGATCGTATTGCGATTAGAACACGCGTTTCACTGTAAGTCACGCGACTGTATTTCGATGAATTGTGGCGCCTTAACGAGAACCGACACACTTTGCATGATGAAAGTTTCACATATTTACGCATGCTTAGCGAAGAAAAATCAATCGCTTGAATGCAAAGTAGTGTTTGTGTGGTTTCTGCGAAGTGCACAACACTGGAGGAGTTGATTGGTGAAGTAGAGCAATGTATTCCAGAAGTCCTCTTGATAATATGCATCTTACTTCTCAATAAGCGACCTTTAACCTGAGTACCTCGTGTTGTAAAATTCAATATGTTTTCATATAGGGTTCGCTCTGACAATTGGCAAATTTGACAAAATTCCTGGGACTATACAACACACAAGGCGCCTATTTTTTAAAGCAAGTGTAATTTTTAGACAGTGCGATTTTTTTGGGGATTGTGTGGGATTTGAGCCCCGGCCCATGACGGCGAACGCGCCTTGCGACTCAAAGTCCGAAGTCAACACCACACGGCCACCGAAGCGACCACAAAAAAGGAAGCTCAAATGGCCGCTGTATTACGACGTCGCAATTAGGACAATAATATACGTACATTTTAGGCTCTCTATTGTGCAATGTCTCATAATTACTCTTGCTTCTAAAAATAATTTACATTTGGCAAAATAAAATTTCAGTGGGTAAAAGTTTGGCAAGCGAGTTCTCATTCCAACACTAAAGTATAGATATTACTTATTTAGACATTGTTTGCTTAAACCGGCTACATTGTACGTATTCCAGGGCATCATGTTGCCAGTCGGTGGCTGACAACGAATGTCGTCTCTCACCCATCTGTAAGCTTTAAAGCATTAATACTGTATCGTGTCTTTTAAACATAAATATACACACATTGTGTTGACAGTCAAACTGTTTGCGAGATATCCTGTGATACATATTTATTTCTTTTTGTTGTTGGAGTTATTCTCTGGTAATCATTTGTAACTTTGTGACATAAAAACACGTCCGATTTTTGAAACAAATTCAAAATGTAACTCCAAAATGACCAAAAAAATACGACGCATATGTAACCGGGTTATTGGTTGAAACTAACGCACGAGCAGACATTGAGGACACGTTTGTAAACCCAGTAAACGTTGGGTCGATATGCAAAAAAACACGACGTATTTGTAACCCAATAACCGGTTACAAATGTCGTATTTTACTACTGCACCAAATCTGCCGTTGGGTCGATATGTAAAAAAAAAACACGACGTATTTGTAAGCCAGCAACCGGTTACAAATATGCGTCGTATTTTATTTCTTCACCAAAACATGCCATACATCTGGAGGTATAATGGTTTTGCCCGTACACGTCTCTTGGTCTTGGCCATACGACTGGCACTTAAAAAAACACAAACTAGATGGTGGAAATGTCGTCAGTTTCGTGTGGGTGGCTGCTGAAACCTCTTGATTGTCATAACGTATCTGTTTAATGGTACTCTTTACCCAGCAATTGTTTTGACATTCTATGAACATGTGCGACTCCCTGTGGGCCAGTGCAGCCATATATCTCAGCCATAAAGAAATCAGCGATATAGCGGATTCTTAACGCAACCCTGCTGCGATTCAATATCTTGTTAGTTAACAACACGTGTGTTTGTACAAGCGATGTTAAATGAAGAACACTCAATTAGGAGAGAACCATTTACTGGTCAGTCCTGATTCAAATTGATAAATTGTACTTTGCTGTCACTTGTCAACACAGACGGTGTGTTTCATAACACTGAGATCATATACAAGAACCAAGTACTCAGGGTATATACACCAGCATCATTGGGACTTAGCAAGTCATCACTAATAATTTTAATACGTTATTTTCAGTTTGAGTTTCCGTTTGAAAGCAAATATTAGACAACTGGCTCAGGAGACACATCGGACTAGCCTTCGAATTATGGTCTGACCAAAAGACTGGTACAAAACCGAATCGGCCGGTGACCCGTTTAGCTATTGTATTTAGCATCGTTCTGCTACTTCAACTTAGTGAGACAAGCGTGAACTCTACTTGGTTCAAACATTCAAACATTCGGCCATGCATAATTCAAACAAACATGGGACGACAGAACAGTATACAATACAGTGCTACAGTACATACAAGAAAACCATAGTCAGAAATGGTAACGCCACCAATATCATATAATTAGCCATAAATATAAATTATAATATAATTATACTAATATGACCATACGTAAACGTAATAAAGCCCACGTAGATTAAATCTGGCAGTTTGCGATACGAAATATATTTATAATAATTACCGCTTTTGAATTATACCGGTATCGAAATTAGTCGACGAAATTGATGTGACAAAGATAAAGGGAAATAATGATATTTCTTCCTGTGCTCAAATAGAACTTTCGAAGAGGTGTTCTTTTGTGCGACACTGTTCACATTTTCACAACATTTTTTACTCGATGCGTTTACTGTTAACACCGAAGATCTGGTCTGCTTGACAGCGTGGAAATATAATAAAATTACATTACAAAATGCTCCAAGTTGTGTGTTGAAATTCTGCACTACATGTGGAGTGATTACAGGGTGTGCTGTATAGCTCATGGTGTGTTGCTACACAGCTAAGTCATGTAGTCCGAAAATATCCAAGGTCTATTCAAATCTGAGATAGAAATGCTTATTTGCATAAGTTGGAGGGAATTGTGTGAGCACATGGTGACGTCATACAGTATAGTACAGTTCACAATCCGAAGAAACAAGTCCTGTTACAGTCATGTCGCAAGCATATGGGTGCTCGTCCCATATCCCAACTAACGAACACAGGTGTGACATTAAGAACTAACCGGCACGATTGAACATAGTGACATTAACGGATTGACAGACCCATGTTACAGTATATGTCGCAAGCATATGAACGCATGCATTTGACACTATATCAATATGTGGGATACATACGCAAAACCGCACGCGTATGTTACTGGTATCAGTATATCGAACGATTGCAACCTTAAGTGTCATCCTTACGCGACGCAGGCATGCACATAATTCCCAAAATTCAGTCATACCAGAGTCCAAAATATTGTACCCAAATACAGGTTATGTCACACCGTTATATAATCGTTATTTGTTTGTGTGTAAAGCGTTCCTACATAAATAATGTGTACACTGCTACTACGTCAATAAAGCAATTTTCAGTCAATATATACCAGGATATGTTGATCAACTTCGGAACGCAATGTGAAATTAAGAAGTATCCACGATTAAATACAATTTCCCACTACCGGTTGGACAGACTATTGCCATAACTAGTGTATGTCGCAAGCATGTGGATGCACTTATGACACGATATCAATGTCGCATGCTTGGTATGGAATATATACACAAAACTACGCGTGTGTCTTACTGATGTCAGTATATCGGACGAGTTCAATGGCGTAGGATAGCACAATCTGCCAAAAACATTATTGTTATCATTAAAAGACGCATGCATGCATGATTATCATACACTATCGGCCAGTAACAAACGTGCAACTGGGTCTGTTTACCACACGCTCGATCGATATATTCTAACTGACTCTTCCCCACCGATGTCTCTATATCCCTGCAAGATAGATGTTGCCTAACACTGTTTCTTGAGTGAAAATGCTCAATTTCAGGTAAAAAAACCGCATAGATTTAACCATAAAACCTGCATTTTAGTAACTTAATTTGTATTTTTCTTGCGATAATTGTCATATCTGCTTCAAAAAAATACGGACACCAAACACCATCAGCACCAACATTCAGTCATACACGTAACCGAGAATACTGTACCCAATTACTGGTTGTGTAAACATTTTAAGGCTTCATTTTTTGTACACTGAGCTACTACGTCAATAAAGCAATGTTCAGTCCATATGCCAGGATCCATTAATCGATGCCGCAACCATGTGAACGCCCCTACCGGAATATCGACGTATCCCAACTCTAGAACGCATGCAATGTGAAATTAAGAATTAACCACAATTGAACATAGTATACCACTAACGGATTGTCAAACTATTGCCATATACTGTATGTCGCACGCATATGGACGCACTTGACACGACATCAATATCGCACGCTTGGTACGGAATATATACACAAAATCGCATGCGCGAGATACTGTTGTCGTATATCGGACGAGTGCAGTGGCGTAATGATCGCACGATCAGTCAAATACAAATTGTTATCCTTACGCGACGTATGCAAGTATGTCATATACCAGGGGGAAATAGCACACATAATTATGCGGCTGTTAATCACACATTGGAACGGCATATTCTAACTGATCCTTCCCCACAAGTGTCTCTACATCCCTGCATTATGGATGTTGCTCAACACGGTTTCTTCCACGAAAGTGTCAAATACAAATAACGATTATAACTCATAGATTTAATCACACAACCTGGAAATTTTAAGTATTTTAGTGACTGTTTGTATTTTTCCTGCAATATTTGTTTATCCTTTTAATGCTGGGAGCTGCACTGTTGTGGTATTAAAGACCATGTTCCAGTGCCTTCCCTTATATATGAAGCCTCGTATATGTAAGAGAATGCGTTGGCACAGGGTTTTTCGTATTATTTCCGGAAACTCAAGTCATGAAATTGTTAAATTTAATAGACACCATGCACCATCAGCATCAAAACTATAATAGCAGGTAGCGTTGAGAACGCTGTACACAATTGCTGGTTATGTCACAAGTCTAAGGCCGTATTATATATTGTAATGTGCTCTCACATCACCCATTTTCACACTGCGCTGGTACACCAATAAAGGATTTTCAGTCTGAGTTGATCAATGTCGCAACCATATGGGCGTCCTTTCTGGAATATCGACATACTCAACTATGGAGCGCATTGTGAAATTAAGTAATAGCCACCATTGAACTTCCTACCACTAATGGGTAGGCAGACTATTTCCATATTGTATGTCGCAAGCATATGAAAGAACTTGCCACCATATCAATATCACTCGCTTGGTATGAAATAAACAAAACCGCATGTGTGTGCTCGTGTCGTCAGTTTATCTAACAATTGCAATAACGAAATGATAGCTTGACCTGTCAAATACACTTCCACGATCGCACAGAATTTCATAAACATTCCGGAAGTCCACGCCGCATCTTAACATCTTTGCAATGTGTCTGTTCCTGCATGTGCAATGGAATCGTGAAATTGCCAGTTTGAACTGAATTTTTTTCGGATTTTAATGCAATTGCCTGTAGCTACATGTACCTGCTTAAATATAACTGACACCACAAACCGTCAATATTAAATCACAATCATACCAAGTAGAGCTGAGAACACTGCTACCAATTACTGCTATACCACGATGCCAGTCTTATTAAAACTAGACCTAACTTTCATTACTTTCAACTTACGTTGAGAGTTGACTGTAAGGAAACCTTGGTCTAGTTATTACTAGACTGCCACGATGCTAAAGCAGTAGTTTTATTTTGGTTATACTGAGTAAATACGTCAATCATTTTCCACAGCACTACTGCATCAATAAAGGATCTTTCAGTCCATATGCCAGGACGTTTTCATCAACGTCACAACCGTGTGGACACAACTCCCAAAATATTGAAACATCACGAGTCTGGAACACATTGTTAAGAATAGAAATGACCAAATTAGCAGACTCTTGCCATCGTGCATATCGCAAGCATATGGACGCATGTGCCACTACCGGTATATCAATATGAAACGTTGGTATGCAATATATACACACAACTGATTATGTGTGTTCCTGTCGTCAGTTTACCATATGAGTGCAAATGCGCAAAGATAGCACAATTTTCTGCACGAACAGTGAAATACCTCATGCGTTATTGTTATGGGATCGCAGGAGTTTCATAAACTTGGGGCCATAGCACCGATGTATGTTCTTTCTTTGAGTGTCTAATTGAACATAATAATTGCTGTTTGCAGTCATGTGTCACGAACTTATATGGCTATAGTAGTACATGTACCCTGATGTATGTAAGGCAAAATTATAGTAAATAATTGTATGTAGAGGATCTCACATGAGTTTATATTTTGTACGGAATCTATCAATCGAGATAACTAAATTCGATTTGAGCCGAGGTTCACCGAGACTCAAATAGAACTTAGTGGATGAGGTTGATAAATTACGTATAAAGTAGAATGAGTTTGATATACATTTTATCACATGATCAAATAAACGCGAAGTATTCATCGAAGAAAACTATCATAAACGTCAGCAATCACAAGTCGTTTAAATAATGGCGTGACGTCATCGCACGTGCTAATATTACATGTGTGTCTTGCCAATATTTATGCACCTGGTTTTGTGAATTAACTATGTGATAAATTGTGATATTAAACGAACAACAGGAAATAGTGCCAGGTGACCATTGACTTCCGGTCTGTCTTCTATTTACACTCCATATATTATGCCTTCCAATATTTTTCCAACCAGCTATAATCATGAAGAGTTTGAAAAGTTATGTCATTATATAACACCATTAAATACATCAAAGTGTCTTTATTTATCTGGGACTATTTCTTTACACGCGCAAACAATGAACAGTTACATGAAAAGTCATCCCATGTCTTATAGAAGCCGATGTTAGTTTAGCGTCCCATTTGTTGATTTAAGTAGGTTTTGTCGAGGCTTTAGATCATGTAATAAATATAACCTATAACTCGTCCCCAGAGTATAGGCTATAGCGGAATTTACAAAACTCGTCCACTACATTAGGTCTGGACCTCAACAAAGGCTCGTCCAGTTCTAATTTTCTGGACTCGTTTTGTAAATTCCGCTATAAACTGGGGACTCGTTGTAGATCCTCTCTTTATTGCACACCCTGATCCCTGGAACATGACAAATGTGGCAAGAATGAAAAAAAACCAACCGGTATGATGGCAGTATCTCATTCTAATAACAATATATTGCTTATTGGTGAATTTGGATTTAGTTCAAAATAATATGATCATACTGTTGGCCCAATATTTTATTATTCAGAAGGCAATCACATCACCCAGGAATCTTCATGTCTTTTCATTACACTTTCTGTTAGACATATAAGTACATTGTACAGCCACATTCAAGTGTAAATTATGACACTTTCACAACGTAATAGAACAAGATTTACATTCTCCAGAATTGAAGCAGTGTATATTTTCCTTAGAACAAGTGGATCAATACCCTGTACTTTCATAAGATGTTTTGCACTGAATAAATAACTACACATCAGCTTCCTGGAGTGAATTCCTTGTTACCTCTGGTCAAGAATCACTATACCGTGTGCACATATAATCATATTACACATGTATGCCTCCACCCCAAAAGTATACATTGCACACATGACTACCTCCAATATAATTTAGAATAGATGATGTATTTTCTGTTATCCTGTTTTCTCATCATTTCCTTTTCTAGTAGTATTATAAGCTGAAGTTGCAAGTTATTAAAAGTTTGTGTCCTCGGTGTTGATATTGTCTTTGTGTGTGAATAACATTCCAAGAAGAGAGCCCACAGAAAATAGTGGATTTGACATTTGTGTCATCATAGTCAGGATACAACAGTTCCATTTAATCTCTGATTGTGAATTTAATTTTACACCTGTCCAAAAAAATTGTCTGATGCCTTTTCAAAATGTATTCAGAACCAGTAAATGTCAGATCACAGAGTTGAACTTCTGATAGTTGATATAGTTATATAGTTATATGTGTGATAAGCAGGATGTAGATCCAAAATATCCCTGAAAATAGAAAATAAAACACTTTAAGTATACAATAATACATACACAATACAGACATGATTTTAACAAGTGTGGTTGCACAACTAATAAATTGATCAAGTGTATGCTGCATTGTAACTTGTAAGTAAGTACTCACTTCTTTTCATGGAGCTTGAACAGTTAAATAAAAGAAACGACTAACAGTTTGAACTACCGAGTACAACCATGTAAATTTTTGCTGACATCTAAAAGCATTGTTGTCAACATTAAAAATAAACAGTAGTAACCACTACTGTAGCTGGGATACCAGGAGTTTGCTTTAATGAGGGTTAAATAGTTATTTTGCTCACAAGTCATCCAAGCTAATTATTAGTGTCTCTTTGATTTGCCGCACCTATTCCATGAGACACCTGAGACAGTTCCCCCTACATATATTCTAAGCTGATGACAAACACTCTTTATTGCTAATTATTAGTGCCACTTTAAAATCATCTGAGAAACACAGCACCTATCCCACGACAATCCATGGGTCACGTTACAGTACCCCTGTGTATTAATTTTCCTACATATATTATTTTCTAAGCTGATACTACTTCATAGCTGATGCTATTTATTAACCCTTTCCTGACTGGAGCTTCCTGAAATTTTGCAAAATCCCTGTGCCAATGCATTCTCTTATATATGCGAGTCGCCAATATGGCACCTCACCTACTAATATAAAAGAGAATGCATTGGCCAAGTCTATCCCAGGAAAAGGGAGCTATTGCTCCCACACCTATAATTACTGGCAATATTTTGTTCGCAGGTGCCAAAATTTGCACTTGTCAAAATGTTCACGGTCACTGTAATAGTTGATTAAGGTATATAGGTTGATCGAAGGTATATTTATAACCTTTCCCATCAGTTAAATTATGGGCATGTGAAAAGTTTAACTGGACATATGTCTATCCCACAATTCCACAGGTATTATTATTTTTTGCCAAATATGCTTGAGGGTTATCAGCGTTGGCCATGTGTTCTGTGATGGGAACCATTACTTAAACAGTTGCTACTATGATGCTAATAAGACATATATCTTTCAAGCTAAGTTTGCAGTGGTACAAGTAACTTAAAATGGTTGAGTTTTAACATGTACGTTTCCATGGTACTAGTAACTGCGATGAACAGTGGCTTGTCACTGGGAATCGGTGTCCACTGAGCCACTGACCATGCACATGAGAAGATAAATTTACTTTGAGAAAAGTTCTACTGGTGTCAGCTTGTGTGAAACGAAAGGAGAACAATGTAATTGTACTTGCTCTCACTGATCGTTAGCTGACTAAACAAGAAAAGAATTGAAAGACAGACCAATTGGGTTTTAACATAACCACAAATCATGTATGGTAGCGATTTCGCATTCAGTAAGTTAATCCATTTTTACATCTCAGCTTACACATGGATAGGCCTACATGTACATGGGGAAAGCGAAAAAATGCATGGTTAACTGATCATGATGGAAGGCTTGCATGATAGTTGTTTCGGTTTAATGTATAGTGTTTTCACAATGGACTTGTGCTAGAAATTTTGTTTTGTATTTAAACAGGAAGAGGCAAAAGTGTGTAACGGTAAAGTTCGGCAAAAAAATTATCGCTGTCGAGGAAAACAAAATTAGGTTTGAGGTCCTAAACATGGATTTTGGTTAGTCAAAACATGGAATTTTTTTTGGCCTTTTTATATGTACCGGTACTGGTGCATGCAGTACATTTACATGTATGTTGTGCATGGTGGTTCTCAAATATATATTCAACATCGATTAAGAACTGTATCTGTAGCTCCGTAAATTTAAAACTGAGCGAAAAATAATAATGTTCATACATGACTCATGAGTGTCAGAGAGACTATTATAATATTACAACTATTAGGATGAAAGTTTAAAAAAATAATAACTGGATCCAAGACAATTCCCGCTACGTACGGTATTTCCTTGGTATCATGATTAACTTGAAGATGAAGTGTATAAACATACTAGTGTTGACGGGGTCACTCTCACCAAAAAAAGAGCTGAAGGGTACACAGGATTTTCAAAATGTGCTGAAGGGTACACATGGTTTGAAATGTCGTTCTAAAGGACATTCAGTTTTCGTATCTGCCATGATTTCTGTTAGAGAATAATTGTTTACGTTCCAATGAATATTAAAATGTACTGAAAACAAACTGCTAATGGGCGCCAGACTTTCATAAACACAATTTAAGTGGTGTTCGTGCCGATCACAAACCCTGTGTACCCTTCAGCACATTTTCAAACCCTGTGTACCCTTTGAACAGCACTTTTTTGGTGAGAGTGACCCCTTCAGCCATACCAGTAGTGTGAAGGTGAGGCCATTTGGTTTTGCAGAATGGTTAATAATAATACCAGTTTTAGTTTACTCTGACAAGTTTCATTTCAAAACTGAAAACAAAGTTACAAACTGTTATAACTTATATTAATAAACGCTAAAACGGTACTGTACTGTAGACTCAGTGTTCACTGTTGTGTACGGCAGACTTATTGTATTATTCCATACTTTCTCATTTCAGCCAAACCTTGGCTGTTTATTTCACAGCAGTTTCTGGGATAACCTGTGTGTCGGCTCAGAACATGCGTGCCAATTGAGGAGAACACGCGAAGGATTTGTGTAAATGTTAGCCCAAACGACATTTCGAAGTAACGACTGCTTTGTTGTTTATTTCGAGGAATAATACCGCATCATATGAATTCAGCCCAAATATATTGACAGGTGTCAAGGGTCAAACTCAAAACTGAGCAATAAAAAACTAATATTAATAAATACCGAGTATATTTAATTTAACGCCAATGGGTCGTTTATGTGCGTTCAAGAGTGTATTTATGCTTAAAGCAAAGTGAAATAACGATCTTAAAATGAATTGGCCGGTATATTGTATTAGTTATCAGGGTTACCAGGGTCGTAGTTGCATAAATTACAATATAGTTTATGTTTATGCTAAGATAACTTGGTCGGTATTGAGGTTAACACAGATGCCATATATGGCAATTCCAAATATGGAAAGTGACGTGCGCAAAACAGCTGCATCTGGGTCAGATATATTTATAGCGAAGAAATGTTGTCAAATTCCACGTCTGAATACGCGTCTTATTCTCACTTATACCGTGTTTATATCAGTTTTATTCTATGTGTTGTTGTGTATTGTATTACTTTGATCAAGGTTGCGCTTTTGTTATTCTCACAAAAGGTAAATTTGATGCGTGTTTGATGCGTGTTTACATTTCAAAATTACGAGACTAATTTATCGAATGAGGTCAAATTTTCGCATATAAGAAGACTCGTATGTTATTCTGCACCATTCTGACGAGTGCTGAAATTCGCATTATTTTCGTTTTTATCGAAAAATAATCGTTCTCTATGCCTATCGACTGGAGATTCCCATGTAAATTTTGTCAACCAAAAAAAAATTCATTGTTTTGCCAATTTCAAGCTAGTTTATAGCATGGTCATGGCATAATTTGACATAGCGAGTGTCGGTAGACGTTTCTTGAGTGTGCACAACAAATTTTGGTCCCAACGAAGCAGGCTAAAATCCTGAAATTTGTCAATTTTACTTTGCGTGTGAAGAAAATATTCATTTAAACTTCCAAAATTGGTTGAAATATGCTCAACAACATTCAGTTGAATGGTGACATTATTTATAGTCACCGACTAACTTCCACGATGAATCAAATTTGTTTTTATTGGTGACAATTATGTCGCGAGAGATAAAAACTTGTTTAAAGAAAATGTAAAATTTTAGCTCATTTTAAGACTTTAATTGCTTGTAGATCGGTGTTAATTATCTTCGTCAATGATGTCATGTCACGCTTGTTAATAATTCATTTGTTCGGAAATACTTATTGGGGGTCGAAATGTATAAAATTTAACTACCACCACTTCCAAAAACAACACCAATAAACAATAACGCTCTTTGTTCCATGCAATGGAAATGGCTATTTATTGTCCTGATATCAGTGATATAAATGAATGCCTAAAATTAGTATTATCCTGAAATAAATTTATGCCACTTTGGCGAACATGGGAACCACGGTACAATTTATGCCATTTAGGCACACTTCAGAGTGAAATCAGGGCTTATATTTCGGCGAGAATCCAAATCTAGATTCTCGTAAATATTCTCGCAAATTACCCTGGATTCTCGTGAAAAAGTATATATGGATTCTCGCAAAATCAGATGAAATATATGCCTTGGAAATATAGCAAATCGTTTAATGCTTTAGAATTTTTGTTTTCGGAGATTTATATATATGCTTAAAGACATATTATGGACTTGTTATGGACTTTTTCGGGTGCGAGAAATTGATAAGTTAGTGCTCAGGCACTTTGCCAACCTGGGGAATTTTATCATTCTACTAACATCACTGAAATTTTCCAAAAAAATCTGCCACACCACGTCATAGAGAACATCGTCTGAACTACTCCAAATTGTAAATATTTACATCTCGATTCGGGGCGCAACTATCGGCTATAATTAAACAAAAATGATTTCGCCATCGAGAGTCATTGCATTTAACTAATATATAAGAATGACGTTGTGTATCATCCATTTGGATTAATATTCGTAACGAATAACTACTTTGAGAAAGATTATTCTTAATTTCTATTTGATCACTCTGCCCGGTGTCTGCCGGAGTGTTTCACATCACGTTAATCAAGGAAGACTGTTCAGAAAAACTGTATTTCAAGAAATCGTTTAATGCTTTAGAATTTTGGTTTTCGGAGATTTATATATATGCTTAAAGACATATTATGGACTTGTTATGGACTTTTTCGGGTGCGAGATATTGATAAGTTAGTGCTCAGGCACTTTGCCAACCTGGGGAATTTTATCATTCTACTAACATCACTGAAAATTTCCCAAAAAATCTGCCACACCACTTCATAGAGAACATCGTCTGAACTACTCCAAATTGTAAATATTTACATCTCGATTCGGGGCGCAACTATCGGCTATAATTAAACATAAATGATTTCGCCATCGAGAGTCATTGCATTTAACTAATATATAAGAATGACGTTGTGTATCATCCATTTGGATTAATATTCGTAACGAATAACTACTTTGAGAAAGATTATTCTTAATTTCTATTTGATCACTCTGCCCGGTGTCTGCCGGAGTGTTTCACATCACTTTAATCAAGGAAGACTGTTCAGAAAAACTGTATTTCAAGAAATCGTTTAATGCTTTAGAATTTTGGTTTTCGGAGATTTATATATATGCTTAAAGACATATTATGGACTTGTTATGGACTTTTTCGGGTGCGAGAAATTGATAAGTTAGTGCTCAGGCACTTTGCCAACCTGGGGAATGTTATCATTCTACTAACATCACTGAAAATTTCCAAAATAATCTACCACCCCACTTCATAGAGAACATCGTCTGATCTACTCCAAATTGTAAATATTTACATCTCGATTCGGGGCGCAACTTTCGGCTATAATTAAACAAAAATGATTTCGCCATCGAGAGTCATTGCATTTAACTAATATATAAGAATGACGTTGTGTATCATCCATTTGGATTAATATTCGTAACGAATAACTACTTTGAGAAAGATTATTCTTAATTTCTATTTGATCACTCTGCCCGGTGTCTGCCGGAGTGTTTCACATCACTTTAATCAAGGAAGACTGTTCAGAAAAACTGTATTTCAAGAAATCGTTTAATGCTTTAGAATTTTGGTTTTCGGAGATTTATATATATGCTTAAAGATATATTATGGACTTGTTATGGACTTTTTCGGGTGCGAGAAATTGATAAGTTAGTGCTCAGGCACTTTGCCAACCTGGGGAATGTTATCATTCTACTAACATCACTGAAAATTTCCAAAATAATCTACCACCCCACTTCATAGAGAACATCGTCTGAACTACTCCAAATTGTAAATATTTACATCTCGATTCGGGGCGCAACTATCGGCTATAATTAAACAAAAATGATTTCGCCATCGACTCGATGGCATCGAGAGTCATTGCATTTAACTAATATATAAGAATGACGTTGTGTATCATCCATTTGGATTACTATTCGTAACAAATAACTACTTTGAGAAAGATTATTCTTAATTTCTATTTGATCACTCTGCCCGCGTTGTCTGCCGGAGGGTTTCACATCACTTTAATCGAGGAAGACTGTTCAGAAAAACTGCATTTCAAGATCACCAAACAACTTTCCTTTTTAGGGCCACCACATCTTTCCAAAGATGTACTTCTTCCATTTTGCTATCAAAGACCGAAAAATGTCGTTAAACTAGAGATCCAAATACCCACTAAGGGCCCCTATATCTTGAAATATTAAAGACCGAGAATGTCGTTAAACTATAAAGACCGAAAAATGTCGTTAAACTATAGAGATCCAAATACCCCCTATATCTTGAGATATTATAAAGACCGAAAAATGTCATTAAACTATTAAAGACCGAAAAATGTCGTTAAACTAGAGATCCAAACATCCCGATCCCCTATTTTTTTTTAGACAATTAAGAACGAAATATGTCGTTACACCATTAATACATAATTTGTGTTTATGAAAGTCTGGCACCCATTATCAGTTTGTTTTCAGTACATTTTAATATTCATTGGAACGTAAACAATTATTCGCTGACAGAAATCATGTTAATATCGCCTTTCGTTACTGGTTTCCTCTACTCAAATATTTCTCACTGCTCAATACTTATAATTTAAAAAAATGTTCTGTGTTGTGTGTCACTTCTTAATAGCATTATGTATTCTGCTATTGGCAAGAAACAAAGTTGCAGTATACCTTAAAGGTACGGAAGGCCTTGGTGGGTATCCTGTGAACATATTTCCACCTGTCAAAAACCGCTGCAAACGAAAATAATATTCAAATATAGACATACTTTGTTAATATACAAATGAGAAATATCTCATAAACAGTATGTTATTGTCGTAAATTTGACGATTGTTTGACAAAGCATAAAAAGTTACTTTCTTGGTGTTTCTTTATATTATGATGGTAAACATAAAGAGCGTTCTTTGTTGCTCAATTCCTTATTTGGAAATAATAAAGAGCGTTTATACCATTTGTGTGTGATTAGCCAGTAGCATTGTGCTGCCTTCTATAACACAATCAGACTCTTGTTTAGGTAAAATTTAGTAGGTCTTTATGTGAGCATGATGTTTACGCGATAGTGATCGTATATTTGAACCAATATGTATGCGTTTTAATATTTTTCTGTTTACGGTGTTTGGAACAAATATGAATATTTTCGACAACAAAGCCCCCTCGTCCCTTTAATATAATTAATATAACATCCCTCATCCAATAATCTCCAAATTGCATATCTAAGTTCAATCCTAGTTACACGTCACGCCGCCCCTCATCATTTGCCAATTGTACACCCTTTTTTTTGCTGCTGCTGCAACTGTTCAATTTCTTTTAAAATTATTGAAAAAATGGCCCTCCCGCCCGCCGACATTTACTTCTGATTTTTTTTTATCATCGGTCCGCACCAAAATTGAGCACACGTCCCTATATAATATACATATTTAAACCGAGTATACACGGTGGTGTAATAGATCAACCGTTAATTTAACCGTTTAGGTAGCATATTTCCACGTATACGTTATCACGACAAATCCCTGCTGATCTGTTATTAATGAACCAAACACTTAACATGTCAACACACTCTGGCCCGCCAATGCTACAGTGTATAAACGTAACGGGGCAAATATGCACATTATATTGGCAGCTAACGAGAGCATTCATCATCGGCAATCTGCTCACCTCTTTTAGCCGATACGATAGAAACTAAACGATTTGTTACTTCTAATTACCCGTACTTAATTACACTACTTGCGTGTTAATAAAGTACGACCCCATTACCACTAAATGTGAAACATGGGATTTAGAACATTAATATTCACTCTTACATATTTCCACATTCAAGGTGTAATCGTATGTCAGTTGTAACGTTGTGAAACTGCAACCGAACTGAATTATTCTATGCTAAATAGTTCATGGCTGACCTGATGCATGCATCTTAGTTTTCTTGTCAGGATTATCACCGTGAAAACCATTTTACCATCGCCGTACGAGTGTCAGTGTTCTATCATTCGAAAAGTCAACAATGCGAGAATTCGATCGCTTCCGTTCTGTCTAAATAATTTCTGGTCGCAGGTAATGACACCTTTGACAAAACTGTGTTCATAAATTAATTTTGTAGCTGTGTACGTAAGTTACGTAACATAGTACTCGCAAGTATAATCACAAATGAAGTAGATGCTTGATTCGTTCAAATTGTAATTTCTAAATTTGTTGCAAGAGTGAATCGTGGAATTATGACTTTGAACCCGACTCCCGAGTCACTAAACTTGGACTGGAGTCAACGGTCAAGAGTCAGTCTGCCATCGCCTGGGAATTGGCTGGAATTGGTGAATTTGTTACATTCGCGGCCAAACAAGGCGTACCGTGGTACATCCTACACCCGATAATGATCATGTACATGTACTCACCTTGTATATCATAATGTAAGCAGTTTTTTTTCTCGCCCAACGCGTGTGTTGTAGTTGGTAATAATCCGAGGTGGCGATTTTCAACTTTGTTTGAATAGCATCACTTGCCTAACAACCGTCTGTGAGCAACGTTGATTCTGATTGGTTAAGACAAACGCGATTATCCAATCGCTGCATATGTGGCTTGGGAAGACGAGTTCAAAGTTCAAAGTGTGTGTCGGGGTCATGATATATTTTTAGAAACTTATTTTTCGTTTAACAGTATTGCAGATCCAATGCTCTCCCAGCGTCGAGTGCGTACGCCCAGTACCAACTAAAGCCCACCGCTCCGCCCCTGCGGGGCGGAGCGTACGTGGGCTTATAAACTAGCTTTCAAATTTTATGTGGGAAATTTGCATACTTCCATATTTCAAGTTTTCCCGTTACGTGTTATACATTACATTCTTCAAACTGTCTTCTTTATTACACAAACTGATGGGCCCGACTTCGTCCGGGCTGTTTCCCATCTGAATTCCGGCGAAAGGTTTGAAATGATTTGACCCGTCCAAAACACCCCCGCCCCGGAGAAAAATACCCCTAGGTATCAAATTTCGTCGAAATACGTCCGTTTTACCCCACTTGACCTTTAATTAACAATTTTGAAGGTCAAGGTAAGGTCGGAGTCATGATTTGACCCGTCCAAAACACTCCCCCGACAAAAGTACCCATAGGTATCAAATTTCGTCGAAATCCATCCGTTTTACCCGATTTGACCTTTGATTGACCACATTGAAGGTCAAGGTTACGCGGAGGTAACGATTTGACCCGTTCAAAACACTCCCCGGACAAAAGTATCCCTAGGTATCAAATTACGTTGAAATCTATGGAAAGCCGAAGAGGACTTTTTAGTTGCTAATTGCTAGATATACGACGCACGACTTGTCGCGGGTTTTTAAAGGTGTTTCAAACTAGGAGATAGAATTATTCTGCGTTTCAAATGGTGATGAATTATAGTGTTTTATTCAAATTTTATGGCATAAATTGTTATTAAAACCGTATATACTATAACAAAAATCAATGACTCGAAAATTAAGTGGGCCTTTAAACAAAGTCACAATTGCAGTTAGGCTCATATCATACTCGTCTAGTCAGCGATATTCTGCTGCGAAGTTTGTTATAGTCTCCAGTATTCATTGAGCGTTATAGCCCCACTGTTATAATTCGCCTTTAGCAGGCGTACTCTTGCCTCAGATTATTGAGATATTAGGTCACACGTAATGACATTAAATCGCATGGAATAATAGCAATTGTGTGGGCTGCTTCTCATATGTAATGAGAAATAAGGTCATACGTAATGACATTAAACTCAAGAAAACCCGCGAAAACAAAACAAAATCACATTTAATGTTTTAAGTTATTTCCTTCATAAAAAGAATCTTCGTGATAATGAACCCTCTCAATACTTTAGAATATAGAATTAACCTTAAAATAACAAAAACCTTCGGAATAGCGAACCTTCGGATTGGTGAACCTTCGGAATAGCGAACATTCAGAGAAATTTCGGAATAGTGTACCTTCGGGATAGTGAACCTTCGGAATAGAGACATGCCCCCAATATTCATATTATATGCCCAGAGTTCAAATGTATGGGCCCATAAAATTATAAAATTTGGCCCTTAAAATATTGAACCCCAAATTGGAGCCCGCACAGAACAGCACTTAAGTCAACTGTACCTGTGTCATGTCCCAATGCAGGAGGGTCCATATATACCACAGCATTCATATTATATGCCATGAATTCAAAGGTATGGGCCCACGTAATCACATTAAATCTCAAGAAAACCCGCGAAAACAAAACAAAATCACATTTAATATTCTAAGTTATTTCCTCCTGTATCTGTATCGGTATGCGCGCAGGATCAGTTCGGATGTGAGCGCACACTCCATACAAAGAATCTTCGTGATAATGAACCTTCTAAATACTTTAGAATATAGAATTAACCTAAAAAATAACAAAAACCTTCGGAATAGAGAACCTTCGGAATAGCGAACCTTCGGAATAGTGAACCTTCGAAATAGCAAGTATTCAGAATAGAGAACCTTCGGAATAGTGGACCTTCGGGATAGCGAACCTTCATAATAGAAACATGTCCCCACAATTACACCAGTGACGTAAATACATGTGCTAATCTTTGTTGGACTATCGTCACTCTATCGGTACGGTTTATACTCAAGTACGAAAAAATACCTAACCATAATACATTCGCCCAGTGGATTATCGATCGTCCGCTCTAACATGAAAAACTGTAATACAGCTTACACCACATTGTGGCGTAATGACCGGTTGTGTGGCAGTGGTAGCCCAGTGGTTAGAGTTTCGGACTTGTAATGGTGTCAACGCACCGGCATGAGTTAGCGCCCTGCCGGTGGACTATCGTCTCCGCAACAGTGGCTTGGTCGGATTAAGCGGTGTGTGTGGTATTTATATAGCCACACGCTGTGTCAAATCTCGCGCCAGGTTGTGACCCTTGGGAAAGGTCACTTTTACTGTGCTCGCTTCGTCGTACCTAGACGAAAAATATATTTTTGTTGGGTTGTTGGGTGTATACGTAAGCCGTTCTAGTGAAGCGCCTGTAAAATGGCAGCAGGCACAAGACTCGGCATTACTCATAAGAACACCAAGAACACAATACAACATATAAAACAAGATTCTACATATGTGAGTTTAACACAAGGATTGCTAAATTGGAAGACAATATTAATGATCTCCAATAGCAAAACGTGTTGTTGCAGAATAAGCAGTCTAAGTCTCTTTGGAAAGAAATGGATAAGGTCAACACAAAAAAGGAACGCGAGTTCAACGAAAAGATTATTACATTGGAATGTGATGTCAATGACCTACGAAAGCAACATGTGTCATTGAAAAGTAATCTGTCTCATATTATCAAGTCACAGAAACCTATTCTGGAAGTTGAAAAGAGTGCTTCTTCTGGTCAAGTGCAAAATTCAGTGGCCAGGATAACGGCTGAACGCGTTCAACCTATTTCGAGTGCGGTGGATAACATGTGTGCAACTGATCCCGATAATACAGAGAAATACATCGCGGTACCTGCAGTTGAAGTACACAATCGTTTCACTCCGTTGGATGACTCTATGAAGAAAACGACTCAGCAAAATGTACATTCGAAAAATGCGATAAATCTGACATCAAATTCTCAACGAATGTCACAAAGAGTCAACCCCAGAAAAGTGCATCTGATCGTTGGCGACTCAGTCTTGCGTTACCTGGATCCGATGTGTCCCGAGGTGATTATGTCAAGAAAGTTTCGATAGGAGGATTGAGATTGGAAGGCGTGTTGGAATGGTTTGAGTCATCGGATGTCATCGAGAATGTGCACAAGGTTACAATACATGTCGGTATACATTCTTGTCGGCATGGAATGGAAACAGACGAGCAGTTATTTACAGGTGTGATATATAAGATTCGAGAATTGTATCCGCAAGCGCTCATCAGATTCTCTTCAGTACTACCGACACCTAGTCGAGCTGGTGCGAATAAAGTCATTTATTCTACTAATGAATTATATCGACGTCTATGTTCAGGGATGGGGTGTCAGATAGATAGATAGATAGATCTTTATTTGCACAATAATATTAATATACAATACATTAACAAAATAGGGAACAAAAGTATATTATTGCACAGGAGCAGCATGACCTAACTGGCCGTCTTCCTGCTGCCCCTTAATGATAAGTGAAATATGATGACGTATTTACAATTTCTCACAGACTATTTGGTATTTGGATGGTATTTGGATGGCCGGTTGGTGCCTACTTTAATATTTTATGTATTCATTGTAATCAAGATTGGGTTGAATTTTGAAAAATGCTGTACTATAATAGAGATTTTGGACAAGTTTAAGAGATTGTAACAAAACTAGTGAGGTTGTTGCGACAGTCCTGTGTCACATTCGCGGACAACACCGTGCATGTGACACAGGGCTATCTAGGATATTCAGGGGTGCATAATAATATGAGTTAAAAAGTTAACCTTGGCAGATTATTGAGTCAAGTGGATTTTTGCTGACTGCAAATGTAGCATAATTTGTTTGCACAGATAACCATTTGAGAATATTTACCTATTAGTTCCATAGACAATAACTTTTTGAATGTGTAATTAAATTTACATTTTTTTATTTCGGAATTGATCGAGTTCCACACTTTAGGAAATGAATGCTTTGGTAGGACTTCTGAAAAACATGTTCTAGTCTTATTGCTTCTTAATTTATCCGCCTGTCTAGTGTTAACACCGAGGGAATATGTGAACATATTCTTAAACGATTTGGGGAGATTATTTCTAGACCAGTTGTACATAAAGACAGATGCATTCACTGTATATATATCTTTGAACATTAGGATATTTTCTTGTTTGAAGAGGGGTTCTGTGTGACTCCTATATTTTGTGTTGCATAAAATACGAATTGCCCTTTTTTGTAAGGTAGATAGTACGCCCGCGTGAATCGAATGTCCCCTTATCGGGAGACCATAAATAAGATGACTATGGATTAACGACTGATATAGTGTTTTTCGTGATTTTTTTGGTAGAAAGTTTTTAACTTTGTTCAATAAGTAGAGAGTGTGGTACAGTTTACGTTGTATCATTGATATATGGTTTTTAAAAGTCAAGTTTTCATCGATCAAAATGCCCAAAATTTGTATAGATTTTACTCGCATTTGATTCCCAACTCTAATTAGTTCCATATTATTCAATTTCAGTGTAAAATTTCTCCACTTATCCTCGTTGCCTTTCGGGTGGATCAATATGAATTTACTTTTAGTTGCGTTGATAGATAGTTTATTGCAACAACACCATTCAAAAATGTTTTTTAGTTCAGCCGTTGATGATTTTTTAACTGTTTCCTATCATGACCAGAAAAGTAAAGCGTGGTATCATCGGCAAATGATAGTAAGTTCATCGAGGTACATTTGAGCATATCGTTAACATACAGAAGAAAAATTGTCGGGCCAAGAACGGACCCTTGGGGCACACCACACGTTATCTTCGCAAAACCGGACGTTTGACCAAGACAATCAACGTATTGTTTTCTTCCCTTTAAATAACTCTTAAACCATTCATTGGAAACCCCCCGAATTCCATAATGTTCTAATTTTTTCAATAAAATATCATGGTTAATTGTATCGAATGCTTTTGATAAGTCTATGCAAATCGCTAATGTAGAATCCTTAGTTGGTTTGTCGTTATTTGTTGCTGCATGATCTAGAAGGTGCATCAAAGGATGTATGGTAGAGTGATTCTTGCGGAAGCCATATTGATTTCTATGTAAGATTTCATGTTTTTCGAGAAACGAAAAAAAACTTTTATGCATGAGTTTCTCTAACAACTTCGAGACAACGGGCAGAATGCTTATTGGCCTATAGTTCGTTATTTTATCGGGAGATTCACTTTTATAAAGTGGAATTACTTTTGATATTTTCATCCTATCGGGGAAAATACCTTGTTTAAATGATAGATTGAATATATGCGTTAGCGCTGAAGACGTTTCGGGTATGGTCTGTTTCATTAATTTTGATGACAGGTTATCGATATCTGTGGTTCCTTTTCCAGTGATGTCATTCGAGAGTTTCAAAACTTCATATGTATCTGTTGGGAACATGAACAATTTTTTTGCATTGGGATCAGTTAGATAGTCGGAAAATGTCATTCCGATGTTACAGGGCACCTCGTCACTAGTTTTTTTTACATATTTTCGCAAAATAATCGTTAAATTCTTGAGCTATTTTCTCTGGTTGCGAAATTATAGTGTTTCCATTTGATATATTTGTTGGTATTTTTGAGTGTTATTTGTTACTTTAAGAGCGTTTTTCAGGATGACCCATGTACGTCGCATGTCAAATCTATTTTCGTGGAGAATATTGTTGTAGTATAGTTTTTTGCTTTTCCTAATTAAGGATTTGTATATTCGACAATATATTTTATACTTCTCAGCGTTGTTATCACAAGGAGCTTTTAGTTTTGTTATGTAAAGTTTGTTCTTGACTAATGAGGAGTTAACAAGACCTTTTGTCATCCAAGGTTGTTTTTTTTATATATTTAGTTGGTGGTTTGGATCGGACCAATGGAAATGATTCATTAAATGCCCATAGATATATTGAAAGAAAATTGTCTAAGCTTGGTTTGGTGAAGTACTATCGAAGACACATCGAAAATCTTGTTGTCGAAGTATTGATTTAAATTTGTCTGTGTTCTCTTTACTAATTATGCGTTTCTCGGTAGAACTGCTCGCTTTTATATACTTATGAACGTGATATTCGGAATAAAATGTAGCAAAATGGTCTGACACATCGGAGAGGATAATCCCAGTATCGGCACGGGAAACATTGTTATTAGTATAAATATGACCAATGAGTGTTGCCGAGTGGTCGGTTATTCGTGTAGGTTTGGTAATTACAGGTAAGAATCCATTTTCAAACATAGTTTCAATGAAGTTGTTAGTTTTCGTATGTGACTGAAAGTTAAGCAAGTCGATGTTGAAGTCTCCTATGAGATATGCCTTTGTCCCGGAATCATTTAATTGTTCGACCACACTTGTAATTTTATCTATAAATATATCGATATCTGCATGAGGGGCCGTATTTGGTCTGTAGATGGATGCTACAACACACGATGAGCGTCCCGAGTCAATTTCTATGAATATAGTCTCAATAACATGTGGGATAAATATCGTTAGGTCATCACGGATTTTATAAGAAAGTTTTTCATTTACGAAAATTCCAACACCACCACGTCCATCATCGTCATCTGGTCGTGATTTGAATTGGAATTGATGATACCCAGGAAGAGAATATTCTTCTCGTATCTTGAATATTTCCGTCAGAGCTAGTATATCGATGGGATGTTTAGAGTTAGTTATATCTGATAGGAGATTTGTAAGTGGATCCCAGTTAGCGTTCAGGCTTCGGCAATTTAGACCAAGAATTGTAAAATCAGATTTTGAGACATCTATATTTTCCTGTAATTGCAACGGTGAGTAATAATCGCAAGAGTGGTTAGCAAAACTGTATGGTGAGCACATATTCTCATTATCATCGTCTGGTGATCCACGCAATAAGGTTTTGAGATTTAAAGAGTTACTTCCCTGAACATCGCCCAGTGAGAATCTACCTGTCATCAATTTTAAAGATGGAGTTACCTTTCTTGTCCTGATTTAATCCAACCGAGCATTTATGTTGTCGTGTATTCGAGAAACCCAACCGACCAAACATGCTTAATGTACAAATAATAGTAAATTCAAGTCCGTGATAAGTAACGAAAATGAACATGAGACAGCACATAATAAGGAAATATGAAATTGAAACACGATGGGAGTATAACTACACGAAATGGATGACAGACAAAGGTTAAAATGTTGATATGTGTAATCCTAATTAATTAATACATTAATACATGTTGGATTACGTAAAGAGAGGGTTCGAGAAACCATCGCCGGCGATACTAATCATGTTAAAATGCATAATCCGAAATAACGCTCCCAAGTTACTATTGACTTCGAGGATAACAAAAAAGCATTTAATTCGAGTCGAGGATCGATCCACCCATAAAAGATCAGAGTGATCATGTATCGATTTTTGAAATTTGTTATTTTCTGAGATATGTAATTTTTGGCGGTCTGGCAAAAATCGTCAAGCCTACGGTTTAGGACCAGATTGCTGATGAAGATGGATAACTCTATCAAGTGGTTTTGGTGTTAGATATTTTACCATCCGACCAAAGTGAGTTGAATAGAATGTTGATAAACAACAAGTTTTGATACTATATTTGACTGTGGTTAGCATTATATTTTGGCAATTCATCAATTCTGATATCAGAAGAGGCATTTTAGAAAAAAATTGTTAATGCAATCTGATTATATGGGGACCATCGAATCGGACTGAGTTCATTTAACTGATGTTGAACAGCGCATAAACATGTTTTATTCTTTCATATTAATGCTATCGACAACAACATTGGACGTTGCTGCGGAGCTCTATTTGAGTACATGCTGAATTCACAACCCGTTATATCTTAGATCCATTACCAAATATTTCACTTAAAATTGTTTTTCAAAATAGTTTTTCAGTATATAAGTGCTGTAGTGTTATAAAATAATTGACATATATTTCTGATCTAACGATACTGACAGTTACAAATCCAGATTCCGCTCGCATGTATTATGCGGTCATGATTTCGCGAAACCTCTCCTTGGATTTTTGTGAGCAATTATGCAATTGAAATTCACATACTGTAGTTACACAATGTATCCAATGATATAAAGCGATTGAATATATATTATAATGTGGTGTATTATAATGTGGTGAAGGGGATATAATTATGTTACGATTCAAATGATGTCCTCATTGCATCGATATGTAGCGCATATGACAATACACAACATCGTCCGTGATAGGCGGACGCAAGTATCAGAGGCTTGACCGCTGACATAAATATGTCAATTACGATTTTGACACAGTGACATGGAATTAGGACCGAGGACGATTTTCTCGAGCTATTGGCATTAGCACGCACAACATGTACAATCTAGAGCGTGGTATTGGCACACAACCATGAGATCACGAAACACAACGAGGCAGTTTTGTTGTCTCTGATTCTCATCATACTGAGATTGTATGTGGATGAATTTCAATATGCGGATGTTTGTGTGAAATTATATTAAGAGTTAATACTGCCTTTGCTCACATGGGAAGTGACTGCTTGTGAATGCCATATATATATATATATCGTCTACCCACGTTTGGTGCAGGTAATTCATAGACATTTACAGGGATGGTGACACGTATGTGTACCTTGGCATTGATTGGGGGGGGGGGTAAATTCAAATTCCATTACTTTTGAATGGGTACTTTTGAATTGAGGAAAGGCATGTTTATTTGACCATTCTGCATTTAAGTTTTTGCACATTTAAATTTAACTATTTTTCATTGGTATACATATATATAGATATATACACATATATATACATATACATACATACATACATACACACATACATATATAAATATTAAGTAAAATTATGCAAATTGCAAAGGGCATTTTTCAATGACATTCGAAGTAGACACAATGATAATTTTCTCATATATATGTATGCTCACAGAATTTATCATTAGTTATGGATCTGCAACAAATAATACTCATAATGTATATACTCAATCTAATATATAATATATATCATATTATGGCAATATGTACACATACAAATGAATAATTATATATCTGTGCTTTAGTATGTGGCATTCATGGTACACACAATTCTGTTTACACACTGTAGGTGGCAACTTGGTGGAATTTAACTGGATTGATGTGGAAGAGGCAGTATTAAAGTTAAAGTTGGCCCATGCCACCATGTTGTGTTATTAATTTACTGTTGTGGTAGATGTATATCTATGTGTTTTGAGTTGACTCCAATTATTGAGACTGATTTATATATGTATATGATCAGTAATCCTTACCTCCAATGACATTATTTATATATACATGTTCTAGTAAAACATGGTGCTATTTTTATTTGATAACATAATAATACCTCAAAATTATAATATAGTTACTGCATTATTTAGGCAGTTGGTGTTACTTTGGCCTCATTAAGTAGGCTGCCTCAATTAATATACACAAACAAGATATCTCAATTACTCTACCTTGGCAGCATGATAAAATTGCACAGACTGTAAAATCAGCATGTATTATAAATATATTTGTGTTTGAATCTAGAGTTCAATGAGACTTTGATAATTAACTTTGATAATTGACTTGTTGTCCGGGCTGGGAATAACTTTATTTATTTTTCATAAATTATGGAAACTGACCCAATTACAAAATAACAATAATATAATATTCCTATGTGTATCAATAATTACATGTACACACATATACACATACATATACACCCCTACACATATACATACACACATATACATGAACACACACATGCATACACACACATATGCATACACATATATATATATATATAAATTTTGTTGTTTGCTCATTGGAGAGAGCTGATAGGAAGGGGACACATTTCACATATGAAAACAAATGTTGCAGTTATGGTATGTGATTTGGGGGACAAACTTCAGTTGTTATGAAAAATTATTTTCAGTTTTATTCTCAGCTTTGGGGTATCAGTTATTCATTAGGGTAATGAAATAACCATATTCACATCTGTTCAACTATGGGTCCCGTATTAAATCCAAAATTAGTATATAATTAAATATATCATTAAACAATTGTTATAGATCATATTTATAATGCCATATAATAATAATAAGTATGGGCATGCATATACATGTATATCAGATCATAGCTTAGTGACATATTTTACCAACATATTGATTGATACTACACTCTAGTCACATTTACAGGATGTGTACGAATGTTTGTATGAATTACAATTTTAGTGTTGATACACAAATGAAGGGAATGGTCTTTTTACTAGCATAATTACTTGAAGGTGGTATTTTCTTTTATATCTGTCAATCAGATCATATACACTGGCATAATTGCTTGGTACTCAACACCATGATATGAATGGGGAAATGTCTGTAATTGTGATAATAAAAATGGAGCATAAGTAAATACCATCTATGTTTACCAAAGTGTGATCCATTTTATTTTATTATGTTTGTATCCAACATGTGATGTATTAATGATTATCAATAAATTAAGAAAATGATTGATACTTCAGTTGTATACTTCAATTATAATGGTGTGGGTGGTGTACTTTATGTCTTGATGACTGAAATGTGGATCATTATCTATTTTTACCAAAGTGTGATCCAAAAATATTTTTTTTATCCAACATGGATTAATGATTATCAACAAGTTAAGAAAATGATTGATACTTCAGTTGTATACTTCATTTATAATGGTGTGGGTGGTGTACTTTATTTATGTATTGATGACTAAAAATGTTGATCATTATCTATTTTTACCAAAGTGTGATCCAAACAAAAATTTATATCCAAAATGGATTAATGATTATCAACAAGTTAAGAAAATGATTGATACTTCAGTTTTATACTTCATTTATAATGGTGTGGGTGGTGTACTTTATGTGTTGATTACTGAAAATGTGGATCATTATCTTTTTACCAAAGTGTGATCCATTTTATTTTATTTTGTTTTGTATCCAACATGGTATGGATTAATGATTATCAACAAGTTAAGAACATGATTGATACTTCAGTTGAATACTTCATTTTAAATGGTGTGGGTGGTGTACTTTGTCTTGATGACTAAATTGGAAAGATGTATGACACACAATGGGAAGGAGATGTGGATCATTATCAGTTATTGTCATTATAATGACAAGTCTAACACATCAAAAACATATACATTTATATACAGGTTTGTTGTTTTATTTAGATAGTCTCTGACTTTAAATATCAGATAATGTAGGTATCTTCTTATTTCTCTTATCTTTGTCCTGATATTTGACAAAGAGCTTCCCTCCAACAGCCCAAGAATCCTCAATACCTGCAGTTTCTTTGGCCTTCTTCAGAATAATTGAATTTGTCTGCGTCAGGTCCTCTTTTATAACAACACTGGTGCCCTTTAACAATTTCCTCTGTTTTATTACTTTATCCTTCTTCTTTCTGGTAACAAATTTGACTATGATTCCCCTGGGGTTGGTCTGTTTAGGTACAAAGTTACCAAGCCTGTGGGCAATACTTATGTCACTGTTGTCTAGCTGCATATGTAATTTACTACTCAGGGCTGCCACTACTTTATTTTCACTTTCTTCTGCTGTTTCCTTCATAGAGTCCCCACTTATGCCATATACCCTAATGCTGTCTTTTCTTGAATGTTGTTCAAGTCTGTTGTTTTCCTGTTGTAAGTTTGCACACTTATTTTCCAAGTGTTTAATATGAGCATCCCTGTCCTTATTATCATCCCTCATTGTGCCAAATTTATTCTCCAATTCATCTATTTTCAACTGCAAATCAAACACATTTCCTTTGAATTCATCCTTTACATCTTCAATTTTCTGTTCATATTCACTTTTCATGTTATTTATTATGGAATCCAAGTCGGCCTTCCTTACCAATGGTTCCAGACTTTCCTGCAAATCATCCTTAGTTACCATATTGGAGAGTTTCGAATTAATGTCGGCCAGAATCGTTTCGAAAGAGCTGTGTTGTGCATTCTTCTCTCCAAATTGTAATGTTGATTGAGTTTTTTGCTTTTTATTTGGCACAACTGGTACCTGTTTAGTTCTATTCGTTTTTGGCTTTGAAGTGTCTTTGTTCATGCTATCATCGGCTTCTGAAGTAGAGCTCATAACTTTATCTCTTTTGTCGGGCATTGTTCAATTTGTAGTATACAACGACAATAGGTAACTTATCTTGTCTCCCGTGAAATGTTGTATATCACCAGAATATCAGCATCTCGTTATCAAATTCTCACGTATATGTATAATATGTGTCGATATGTGTACGCCAGTATATCAATACTAACAATCAGACAGCTTTGTCTTCAAAATTATTGATTTTGTTCCCACCGCGATTCAAAACAATGTCTCTACGCCGCCATCTTTGATATATCAAGAACACAATACAACATATAAAACAAGATTCTACATATGTGAGTTTAACACAAGGATTGCTAAATTGGAAGACAATATTAATGATCTCCAAAAGCAAAACGTGTTGTTGCAGAATAAGCAGTCTGTCTAAGTCTCTTTGGAAAGAAATGGATATGGTCAACACAAAAAAGGAACGCGAGTTCAACGAAAACATTATTACATTGGAATGTGATGTCAATGACCTACGAAAGCAACATGTGTCATTGAAAAGTAATATGTCTCATATTATCAAGTCACAGAAACCTATTCTGGAAGTTGAAAAGAGTGCTTCTTCTGGTCAAGTGCAAAATTCAGTGGCCAGGATAACGGCTGAACGCGTTCAACCTATTTCGAGTGCGGTGGATAACATGTGTGTAACTGATCCCGATAATACAGAGAAATACATCGCGGTACCTGCAGTTGAAGTACACAATCGTTTCACTCCGTTGGATGACTCTATGAAGAAAACGACTCAGCAAAATGTACATTCGAAAAATGCGATAAATCTGACATCAAATTCTCAACGAATGTCACAAAGAGTCAACCCCAGAAAAGTGCATCTGATCGTTGGCGACTCAGTCTTGCGTTACCTGGATCCGATGTGTCCCGAGGTGATTATGTCAAGAAAGTTTCGATAGGAGGATTGAGATTGGAAGGCGTGTTGGAATGGTTTGAGTCATCGGATGTCATCGAGAATGTGCACAAGGTTACAATACATGTCGGTATACATTCTTGTCGGCATGGAATGGAAACAGACGAGCAGTTATTTACAGGTGTGATATATAAGATTCGAGAATTGTATCCGCAAGCGCTCATCAGATTCTCTTCAGTACTACCGACACCTAGACGAGCTGGTACGAATAAAGTCATTTATTCTACTAATGAATTATATCGACGTCTATGTTCAGGGATGGGGTGTCAGTTCATCGATCATGCGCCCAGTTTTTCAGAGCGCAGTGGTTTCGTCCCACGTAGATATTTTTATGACAACTGGCATCCAAGTGATCATGGAATAGAGATGTTGGTGAATGAAATAAAAGGTGGCATCATGGACGTACAATCTGAGCCCTACCGAGAATCTTCAGAAGCACAAAACAGTGAAATCAGACCCAGGGTAAGAATGAACAGAAGTGAAAGTTCAAGATCTAATGAACAGTTTCCATAAGAAGTGCATCGCGCACGTTTTGTTGATAATGTGGGAGCGATGAATGTGAATGACATTTCAGGATTGCGTGCAATACTCGCAAGTGCTCTTAAAATAATTGGTAATGTATAATTATTTCAAATCGTAATTGATTATGAGTATCATGAGAGCACATGTATAAGTATATGTATAGGTATATATGTAGTATGTGCCTGTGTATGTACGGGTATGTATGTGTATATGTATATGTGTATATATATATATGTATGTATGTTGTATGTACATCTACATGTATGTGTATGTATATGTATGTATGCGTATATGTGCATCTTAATTATCTATTTTCTTTGCATGTACAGGAAGTACTTGC
This sequence comes from Siphonodentalium dalli, assembly GCA_032622095.1. Lineage (NCBI taxonomy): Eukaryota > Metazoa > Mollusca > Scaphopoda > Gadilida > Siphonodentaliidae > Siphonodentalium > Siphonodentalium dalli. The sequence goes on along the minus strand of CP136062.1, from coordinate 96,727,796 downwards.
ATTTGAGTGATTGAAAAGTTATAGATAGTACAATTTGAATATATACCCTTCCTGCATGGTTTCATTCTGACTTCGGTGGTGCAAGTTTTATTCATATTATGTCTGAGCGGAAGTTTTCAACTGAAATTACGTCGAATAAAGCTACCTTTACATTGTGGAATGTTCAAGGAATCAAATTAGATGACAACAGTTTCCTCGAAAAGTTGATAAAGTATGATTTTATAGCTTTGGTAGAAACATGACATAAAGAAAGTTCGGATATTCATATTCCGGGTTATAAATGCATAGATTTCCCTAGACTTGACGGTGATAGAGGTGGAATTGAATTTTATTATCGCAATCAATACGCAAGATTTTTCGTAAATTCAGAATCATTTACTACAGTATCAAACATGTGATCTTATAATTATGGCCGGTGACTTTAATGCTCGGACGGGAATTAAACCGGATCATGTTGTTGGAGAAAATGATCGCAGTTATATACCAATACCTGATGATTATATATTAGATACAAGCAAAATAAGGACTTGTATGGATTCGAATGTTAACAGTTTTTGGTAACCAGTTATTGGCCGTCTGTAGTAATACAAGCATGAGAATTGTTAACGGGCGTACGTTGGGTGATGCCTTAGGCCATTTCACTAGTTACCAATATAATGGTGCTAGTGTCGTTGATTATGCTATAATATCGGAAATGTATTTGTCCGATATCGATTATTTTTGTGTTAAAATACCTACCGAACATTCAGATCATTGTCAGCTAACGGCTCATTTTAATTATTATACAACGCAGGGCAGAACAAAACATGCATTTATTCAGACAAAATGTAGATTGAAATGGACTATTAACAGCAAAGAAATAGCACTGGATCACATTCAGAAGCCGGAATTTCAGAATAAACTCGAACGATATAAATTAATGACTTACAAAAACGATCGCGTTGGCACCCTTGCGATATTGGATGACTTTATATCAATGGTTAATCATATAAATTATGTATCGTGTACTCATATTCAAAATCGTAGAAGAAAAATAAAAGGAAAAGAAAGTGGTTTGACGAAAGGTGTAAGACATTAAAGTTAGATCTGAAGAACGCGATTCATAACATGAGACAAAATCCATTCTATAACTCTCTTAGAGTTAAGTTTTTCGTCACTAAAAAAGCCTATAAACGGGAACTGAAACTGAAACGAAAAACATTTTATCAAGATTTATACAATAAACTGGAATATATGGAATCTAATGATCCAAAAACATATTGGGATATTATCGGGGAAATGCGCATCAAACCTAATCATTCACATGATTTAGATCCTGATAGAGCAGTTGACTTCTTCACTGAATTATATTCTACAAATAATATACCACCAGTCAAGAGAAATACTATGTTGAACCAGATTAATGTTGATACACAAATGGATAACACAAATATTACTTCTACCGAAATTTTGGCGGCAATCAGTGAACTTAAACTTGGTAAAGCTGAGGGACCGGACAATATCAGTAACGGGCTTCTGAAAACAATTGGTCCACACATTGTGTTTGAAATTAAAAAATTGTTCAATCAGATATTATCATCCGGGCATTATCCAGATAGTTGGAGTAAATCTGTTCTTAGTTTAATATACAAGAAAGGTGACCGTAACGACCCTAATAACTATAGGGCTATTGCGGTCAGTTCTGCCATTGGTAAGTTATTTAATAAAGTTATTAATCAAAGAATGAATAAATATCTGGAAGTGAACAATATTATAAGCGACAACCAATTTAGATTTTGTAAATGGAAGAGCACAACCGACAGCGGTTTTATTCTTAAAACAATCATAGATAAATACAGGATTTCTAAAAAACCTTTATATATATCATTTGTTGATTTTGGAAAGGCTTTTGACTCAGTTAACATATATTTACTCATGCTAAAACTTAAATCTATAGGCATTTCAGGTAGGATTTATGACATAATCCAATCAATGTATGATTCAAGTTTTTATAGCGCAAAAACGAGCAAAGGGATTGTGCCATCGCGTTTGTCGCATGTTGGTGTTCGTCAGGGCTCCCTTATATCGCCTAATTTATTCAAGATTTTATAGATGATATCAAGTATGTTTTTGAGAAGACCTGTGATCCAGTTTATGTGGGAGACTCCAAGCTCAATCATTTATTATTTGCCGACGATCTTGTTTTAATCTCAAGCACTCAAACTGGTCTTCAGTCTTGTCTAAATAACGTAGACTCATATACGCTCAATAATGGGTTAAGCATTAACGTTGAAAAAACAAAATGCATGATATTAGGATCTAATTGCCAAGCAGGATCTCCCAGATTCTCGATAGGAAATGAAATTGTTGATGTAGTTAATGAGTTTCCATATTTAGGAATTAAGTTTTCTTCTAACGGCAAATTTTCAAGTGCTCAAAATGAGTTATCATCTAAAGGTAGGAAAACATTTTATTCGCATACTAATGGCTTCAACGCAACAGCTATTCCGCCATTAGATATTGTATCCAAGTTATACGATAAACTTATAAATCCTATCGCTTATATGGCTGTGAAATTTGGGGTTCTGAAATAACGCCGAGTAGCCGATACAAAATGCCGTCTGAATTACTTCATACCAAGTTTTGTAAGAGAATTTTAGGTGTTGGTGATGGTGCAACTAATTACGCTGTACGCGCTGAACTTGGTAGGTATCCTTGTTATATTGATGTCATATGCAGAATGGCTAGTTATGCACTTAAGTTGACCTCAAATACTCGAAATGACCTTTTATACAATGCTATTTGTGAACAAAGAGCGCGGAAAAGTATGTCAACGACAATATTTAGAATACTAGAGGCATATGGCCTCGATTTAGATCCCAGCATAGATTTATCAAACAATAAATTAAATGTAATTGTCGGTAAACTTAAGCAAAGATTAAGAAATGAACACGTCGCCGAATTTATCAAATCGATCTTCGATGACAACAAGAAAAGTGGTGAAAATAAATTACGAACTTATAGGCTTTTTAAAGATAACTATTCTATGGAGAAATATCTTATTGGAATTAAATGTGTGGAAGATAGAATGCGTTTTACAAGGCTAAGGATTAGTAATCACAATTTATCCATTGAAAAAGGTCGACATTTCAAACCGAAGAAGAAATCCATTGAAGATCGAATATGTTTACATTGTCCGATCAAACAGAAACTAGTTGAAGATGAATTTCATTTTATAATGAAATGTCCGTTATATGCTGATTTGAGAAATGAACTATATGAAGTAATGAAAGTGCAATATAATGGATTTAGCGCTATGTCAGAAACTCGGCAATTCAATTTGATTCTCAAAAATGAAAAACCAGATTCTTGTTATAAAATATGCAACTTGATTAGAAAGTGTTTTGATCGAAGATCCCAGCAGTAGCAACTATATGTAGAGTAATATTCAACCAAACTGCATGGTTGCATCCTATACATGTATATAAATGTATATAAGGTAGTTTTCATTTTAAAGTATTAAGAGGCACTTATATATGTATATTATATTGTATATGAACTACTAAATAACTAATTATATATTCAATGAAATAACTACATCACTTGTATATTACTTGTTGTTGTATTTATTTAATTTTGTTATTGTGTGCATACTGCCTTACATGGTGTTTTATGCTAATAAATGTTATGTTATGTTATGTTATACTGAATAGCAGTGACTGGTCGTTTGATGATCCGGCTCAACACAACCACCGGCCTTAAAGCTACAGAGCATCAAATTGAATAATGGGCTAATGTTAGCCATACTCTCAGGTCGATGCCCCACGTGAATCGTGATACGGCCGCCATAGTATAACCAAGACTCCTACAGGAATCACTGATCTAAATGGTTTCCCATAGGCGACAGTGTTAACGTTTCGGCCAAATTCACTGAATTGAAGCCTGCATACCATACCAGTGATGTTTACCTAGCTAGATTGACACCAGTTTATCACGAAAATGCATGAAAAATCATAGGTCATGTGTTTACTTTTTAAAATAAATCCCCAAGTGTACGACAGGGCTATCACACAGCCAAATTTGATCTGGAAAAACCCAGACCTACAGCAGCTAGTTAAATAAATTTCCCGCTCACAAAAATCCATTCCCCCATTCATTCACCAGTTTAAATTATTTAGATATGATGTACAAATCAAATAAACGCGATGTCATCCTTTAATAACGTGTCGCGTGTATCAGGTGAAGGTCATTCTTCAGTTACCTTCACCTTTAGCATTCCACGGTGTACTCAATCCCCGACTCTAGAACACATTTAGCTCCCTGATTCCTATATATATGTATATGTGTAAAACACAGCGTTTCTTATAGTATTTTATCCAAATATAGACCTGACTGAAACTAAAAATGGATTATATCGGGCAGTAGTGGTTTATTTTTTCAATATGAGGCATCATGAAAATTAGTGTCAATCCTCAAAATAAAGCAAAAAAAATCGATTTTACTAGCTGATGCATCTCGTATAACAGAAGTATGCCCTTATATACCATAATATTACTAAATTGAAGAGGAAATGTTAATATACATTTTGAGAGGGATATCTTGTCCAATTTTAACCCTTTTCATGCAGAATTTGGCAATTTATAATAAACATTTACCAAAATTAACAGAAAATTAAAATTAAAAATACTTTAATAGCAATATAAAGCAACCATAAGTCAATTGAAATATCTAAACACAATGAAAAGCCTCAGGCATGAAATTGTACCAGATGGCAGGCCATACTGTCTGTTTAACAAACCTGCCATGACAGTCTTGCACGGCAGTAACTCTAGTGGTGATGTCATCACCCCCCCCCCCCACCCCCCCGACTTGGGGTGGGGCTACGATCCCCGATAAGCTACTGGGTGCCGGAAGCTTAATTAGGTAAACTGTCACCTTTTCCCAGTGGAGGGGGGGGGCTAACACTCTTCAAAATTGTGGGGAGGGTGCTTTAGACCCCCTAACCCCCTAATGGTACCTGATGTCCATGCAAAACTCCCAGATTTATCACTTTCTTTACTATCTACAGGCGAATCCATGTGTTTCTTCTTTAAATCTGTCCAAAATGTGGTCATTATCATTTGAAAATAAGAAAATATGGAATTAACAACTTATCATTGCGAGACGTGAAATTTCGTAAAATTCAAATTTTTCTTATAAGAATCACTCAACTAAATGGTTTCCCATAGGCGACAGTGTTAACGTTTCGGCCAAATTCACTGAATTGAAGCCTGCAGGCCATACCAGTGACGTTCACCTAGCTAGATTGACACCAGTTGATCACGAAAATGCATGAAAAATCATAGGTCATGTGTTTACTTTTTAAAATAAATCCCCAAGTGTACGACAGGGCTATCACACAGCCAAATTTGATCTGGAAAAACCCAGACCTACAGCAGCTAGCTCACAAAAATCCATTCCCCCATTCATTCACCAGTTTAAATTATTTAGACATGATGTACAAATCAAATAAACGCGATGTCATCCTTTAATAACGTGTCGCGTGTATCAGGTGAAGGTCATTCTTCAGTTACCTTCACCTCTAGCATTCCACGGTGTACTCGCTCCCCGACTCTAGAACACATTTAGCTCCCTGATTCCTACATAACTACTCGAGGATGCATCCCAAGGCGAAGAGGTTGCCACATTAGCGTGATAGTTTGAAGCTGATATAGCATTCGAAAATCGCGATGCTCAAAACATAGTATACATGCACTGTTATATATGTGCTAGTATGGTATATAGTTTACTTCAAAGATAACGGAAGTTACCCTTTGTTGTTTTATGCTCGTTACACACAGATCAAAATACAGATTGAACCTATACACAATGACTGTTTCTAGTTATTTAACTCCCATGAAATTAAAGTATAGAATTCTACACAGATGAACCAAACAGGCACAAACTATGCACAACCAAACGTGTAATATTAAAGACCCATAAGCTCCTTATAGTGCGGGAATGGAAAGGTAAAAGGAGTACAATACGCATGTGCGAGGGAAACGGTTGATTTTTTGTTTGCGCCAGCTGAGGGGAAAAGTTGTAAAAAATCTACAAAAATGCAGTCTACACTAGTATATTTCCAGTGCAAATGTTCAAGCATCACCTGATGTCAATGTGTAGTGATACAGCGGTTTAAAAACTTTGAAAAATAAAGAAAATTGGACTTGTGATAAAATATTGACTCTGCCAAGTCATCGCAGCAATCTTGAATTTGAAAAATTGAAGAGCATAATTTGGTGAGATTATTCCATATTTATAGAGTTAAGTGACATTTCAAGCCAGGAACAGAAATTATATCGTCCGAAAGTTATTATACAACTGAATAGACATTTTCACCCCGATCGTTTGACAATGGATACGAACTCTGACATGCAATCATCTCAGTGTGCGGAAACCCAGCCCCCAATTGTGAAATCTCATGAATTGCTAGATTCATCAATTATAGGATATACTATTCGTGAGTTGCAAGGAGGCGAGGACAATTTCATTCCAAAAGTGGGGAAAGGGGAACTAAGTTCGTCTTCAATTTCGCCTTCAGAGCTCCAGGGTCGAAAACGACCACCAATATATCAAGCTCCTCTTTCGAACTATGACTATTCTGATAATTCAGTCTCCAGTAAAGCTAGTGAAATTTCCCAAGCAACTGCTACTATCAGAATTATGGTAGCCGTACCAATCTCCGTATCTCAGGTCTTCCAGAAGACCAATTTGAAAACAATGACCTCTTAGTTTTCGAGGCGATAAGAAGGCTTAATAAGAATTACAACGCCGGCCCAGATAGCCGATCTTGAAGACACATTGTGCTAAACAGAACTTGAGGTGGTGCCTACATTTATTAGGCATAATTATATTTTCTGCTCGGTTAATTACTTACCAAATCTAGTATTTCGTAAGAATAATCCATATTTTCAAAAACTTCTCATGAATTTAACTCCGAAAACTTAAAAAAAAATAAAATAATAATAACAACTTCAACTTCCATCATGTAAATTACCCCTTTTATAAACAAAACTTCTGGTAGTTTCAGAATAATCCCTAATCAAGGCAGAATATTCCTGTTTAATATTTCTGTTTAATCTAAGTCCAACAACACAACTAACTTTGCTCTATCTATTAAGTAGTTAGTCAATTTGACAAAATCCATGAAAATGCTGTCCAAATTGCTCGTCATACTATTTGTTTTGGACGTTTCGCAGTATAGTACAAAACTTTTGTCTGAAGCGTAACGTATGAGTACAACTGAGTCGTTGTCATTGTGGATCTCATGCTAAAGGCATGTGGTTAGTGTTAATGAGTGATTGAGTGTAAGCCGTGGTCGGGCTTACCGGGTGAGCTAATGTTCTGGTCACTTTAGCCGGTCTGGTCTCGCAAGGTGCACGTATCAAATTTTAATTTAAATTAAAAGAACATGTGGATATTTCAAATAAATGGAGCTCACGTATTGTGTAGATTGTTTTCTGAATTTTGGAATTCAGTGCTTTGCTGGAATCAAATTATTACGAATTGAAACTAATCGCGTAGGATTCATATTGATAATGTTTATATATGAATATAATGCAGGCAAGAGTATTCAAAGCTTTCAGAGTTGTTTTCTCCACACAGTGGTTTTATCTCTGTTTTAATGCCTGAATGCCTTCTGCAAACGGTTGTCAGTTCAATCAAGTTGTTTGAAAATCTTGGTTTGAGAAGATATTTACCAACTGTATGAGTATACTGCATTAGCATATAAGACAGTATGAAGTTACTAGCCATTCTATTGGCACTGAAATTAAAAAGTTTCTGCTTCCAAATGTTTCTGACGGCCGTTGCTGGAATGTCTGTTTTTCACCTTGTCACCAATAAAGCCAGCGGCTATCTGCTACAAATGTGTTGTCTTTGTATTTGTACTTAGTCTAGCGCAGACAATAAAATAAACAACGATAGAACTGTGTTCAATCAAATTGTTTTGAATCTCATGCATACAGTCATGGTCCCAAAGCATGGTAACGAAGATCTAGTACACGGACGACCCATATCACACGAAAATATCAAGAGGGTTAGACCTAAATGAAATGATGGCGGCAAAAACGATATCCCCACACATATTGACACGCTCGCGGTATACTAGGTCAGTGTTAACAAGATCATGCTATCTGGTCCAATGCATTGCTCATAAAAAAAATTGTATGTTCTTTGTTGTCACAACACAGGTGAGAGCTGACTGCCATCCACAACCACGTCTATTATATACCAAGGTAACTCGAAGTTAATGTGTCGCGACCAATGTATATTATACATGTATAACACGTAAATTAACATAAATTTCATGAATAATAATAATTTCCAAGTTTCCAAGCCTTTGTGTGATCCTCCTGACTTTCAATTTTATCCCCATGAAGGATTGCAACATATACAGGGGCGAGACCGCGTCAACTTATAGGGTTTTTACAAGTCCCTCCGATCAACGCAATTGAACACGTTATTTGTTTTCCCCTTACTTATCTTCCGACCCGCAATCCATTGTACGTTCCTTCCGACTTTCAACTTGTCTACAGGAAGGAACGCTATATATACAGTGGACCGCATCGACTTAACTTAACTATTCTGGATACGCCGATGGATCGATGGCTTCTCTCAGTGAAACAATGTTCCGAGTGTTCATATGCATATAAGAAATATAGATAATGCTTCAGTCAATTTTGCTTCTTCTGGAATAAATAAGGTCATGGATATATGCGACAACTAATTAAACAATATTTTGCATTTATTGCTACTCATGCGTGTATGGTACTTTGTAAGTAACTAATAATGCGGTGCATGGTTAATATATACAGTAATTTAGCATATATGTGATGATATATACAGATTGATTTATCCATTATATACATGTATTGGCCCATCGGACTACCTATCAGGGTTGGGGCGATTACATGCCAATGTAATTGATTAGGATTACAATTACTTTCGATTGACATGATTACGATTTCGATTTCGATTACTGATTACATTTTTTTTAATGTAATCGATTACGATTACAATTACTTTGGTAAATGTAATCAATTACTTTTTGATTACATCTGATTACAATTGTTAGTTTCCAACCATTTGATCGCATTGGAATAAATAATGAAATAAATCAAATTAAAATTTCAAATTTGATTGAATAAAAAACATCACTACATAACATGGAAACAAGAAACGACTGAAACCATAGAAAGAAGCAAAGCAATAAACACATAAACTTTTTACGTTTATATCCATTGGTAATGTTTCACCATGAAGTTGTGCATCAACTTATTGTGAATATATTATGTTTTTTGTGTATTTATTTATGTAAATATTTTTTTTATTTTCTTACATGCATTGAAACTAACGCATAATATGAAACTATCATTAGAAACAATTATAAATTATTTGCATGTTCTGTTAGATTCATTACCCAACACAATGAAAATAACACTAAGGTTTATTTGATTACAATCCATTGATCTCCTAATGAGGATTAAATGAGGCTTAACTGAGTTCAGTAAATGACAAACCAGCTAATTAGGTCTACCGATGTACATCACACCTGCTTTGTTCAGTTAATTAGCCTTATTGTACCAGAGTGACTGTACAGCCATTGTCTGCAGCAGTCACAATAATATTTAATCCGAATTGACGTTAGCTAGCCTATTTTATTCATATCATAATATTTCATTGTCTGTATCATAAGTTAATTGCCATACATGCTGTATTCAATATTTCAGCAATTGTGTGTTATCTGTGTCCACTGTCATAATGTACACATTGTACCACATGAAACAATTGTAATAACTTTATGATATGTTGTTTGTATCTGTGCACACTCCACAGTACTACAGTGTGAGACTATGAGTATCCAATAGTCATCCATATGGATATTTTAGTAAAAGTAATCAAAAAGTAATCAAAATGTAATCATTATTACAGGTACATTTGAAAGTAATCGATTACGATTACGATTACTTGTAATCAAAAAATGTCATGATTACTGATTACAGATGATTACTCCAAATTTTGTAAACGATTACTTTGATTACAATTACTGATTACGATTACCCCAACCATGCTACCTATATGTAGACGAATTAGTTATACGCTATACGTTTTATCCTAACATGTGGATAATCTAGAAAGTGCATCAGCACTGAAAGGCATGAAAAATGGCCGCTCCCCTGGGAGTGATGGTTATACTGCTAGCTTCTAAAAGTATTTTTGGAAAGACCTTGGTCAGTTCCTGATGAATTCTATTAATTATGGGTATAACAAAGAACAGCTGTCGGTTACACAGAGGTGTGGATTAATCACTTGTATTCCTAAGTCCAATAAAAATAAACAATTTCTAAAAAAAATTGGAGACCAATCTCTCTTCTCAATGTGGACCTCAAAATAGCATCTTCAGTAATAGCTAATAGAATAAAAAAAACATTTGCCAAAACTGATATCTAACTCCCAATTAGGTTTTATGTCCGGTCGTTATATCGGTGAATCTACTCGATTAGTTTTTGATTTGATAGACAAATGTGAGAAAAACAACATTTCCGCTATATTGGCAATATTAGACTTTGAAAAGGCTTTTGATTCGCTGGAATGGGTATTTATCCAAAAATGCCTAGACTTTAAAAAATTTGGCCCATCGATAATAAGTTGGGTAAAAACATTTTACTCTAATATTTTCAGCTATGTTACAAATAATGGTAACTTAACAAATAAAATAGATATCTTTCGAGGGGTATGACAGTGTGACACCCCCTGTCACCGTACATCTTTATTCTTTGTGTTGAAATCCTTAGTGCCAGCCTTAAATTCAATCCCAATATAAAGGGCATATAAATAAACAATTCCGAATATATTTTGACTCAGTACGCTGATGACCTAACTCTCTTCCTAAAGGATGATCAATATACTCTTAACGCTGCACTCAATTTATTTGATGCCTTTGCTAACATTTCAGGTTTAAAGGTTAATTTTGACAAAACACAAGCATTATGGATTGGAGCAAAAAGGGGTTGTGGTGACGAAATCCCAACGGATAGAAAAATATTGTGGAACCATAGTCAGTCAGTTACTATCCTGGGAATTGAATTTGATCTATTTAATGATAGTTATATGGAAAATAATTATAGGACAAAATTGAAGAAGATGGAAAATCTGCTAAATGATTGGTCATTTAGAAACCTCAGTCTGTATGGCAAGACAACAGTCGTTAAGACTCTGGCATTACCAATCCTAACCCAATGTCTCACTGTATTACCTTCTCCATCTCGAGAATTAACAGATAAAATACGATCAATGTTATTCAAATTTCTTTGGTCTGGAAAACCAGACAAAATAAAAAGGAGCGTAATGATTAACACTTTAGAAGACGGAGGTTTGAAATTCCCTCATTTAAACTCATTTTGTAAATCATTGAAAAGGACTTGGATTAAAAAGCTTCTAGATGTCCACACAGAAGCAAATTGGAAAACTCTGTTAATTGATGATTTAGAACCCTTTGGGGGTTACAAAGTATGGCATCTACACAAAGAAGGTATTAATATAGTTTGTAAAAAACTCAATCCCTTTTGGACAGATGTCTTAAATGATTGGGCAAGCTTAGATGAGAAAGTCTCCACAACCCCTGAAGAAATCTTATCAGAACCAATATTCTACAACCCAAAAATTCTAATAAATGGTAAAATGTTCATCAACGAAAGCTTGATTAGAAAAGATGTTTATTTTGTGAATGATCTTGTTGATGCCACCTCCACCTTTCTGGATTATAACACATTTTGTCAAAACTATGACATCAAAATTCCTTTCACCACATACCAGGGTCTTTTAGCAGCTTTACCTAAAACATGGAAAACATGTATAAAGGAAAATCAATTAAGACTCTGCACTGTGACATCAAAAAATGTCGAGAAATTGAAATTTGCGAGAAAGCATGCAGAACTTTTTACCCCAGTTTTTTGAGTCATGTCGTCACAGTTCCTGAAATGTCCCCAAAAAAAATGGCAGGAAAGACTTGGGCAAACTTTCATGCCCACTGAATGGAAATCGATTTATAAAATGGCAAGTAGGATTACAAATGACACTAGTCTATTGTCTTTTCAATTCAAAATAAATCATGATATGTTATATACTAACTCCAAACTTATGAAATGTAAAATATCAGAAACAGAAATGTGCTCTTTTTGTCACACAGGAAAAGAAACATGCCTACATCTATTTTATGAATGTCATGTAACAAAATCTGTATTACTAGAAATTCAGCAGACTATTAAAGATAAATGTAACCTGCAATTTGAAGTGTCACAAAATAACATATTTGTTGTACCTGATGGAAATCCAAATGAAGGAATAATAGAAATTGCCATACTTCTATTTAAGAGAAATATCTACTCTTGTAAGATAAAAGCTACTAACTCTAATTCACATGGTTTTACAGAATGGTTAAAAACTTATAAGACAATTGAAACTGTGCCATTAAAGGGCTATTCTACAAAAAAAGATTTTTTTTTTCAAGAGAGATGAAATATAATTAATGAATTATTTTTAACATAAACATAAGAGACGAAAAACCCACAAAAGTATCAACGGTGCAGAGTCTAAATTGATCAATATCTTATACCATTTAATATATACTCAATCATATAAAATTAATTGAACGTGTTTATTTCAGCCTAGGGCAAAACACTTTATATTTTATCCCACTCATATCAATATCTTTAAAATATTAAAAAAAAAAACAAGTTTTAACCAAGTGCATGTATTGTGTCCTTGATTCCTCACATGTCTGTATGTATTTATTTGTTTAGACCCGAATAAAAAATATAAAAAAAAAACATGTGGACACAGCAACGTCGAATATATACAGGTATATTAATACAGACAATTTTTATTAATGACCTGTTAATACAGGTAATTAACCATCATGGCTTAGCATTTGCTAAAACGAAACATAATTAAATATATTATAGAGGGTACTTACTAGCAAATATCGAATATTCAATTTATCTATATGATATCTTCGATCGCGCATTGTACATGTACATTTCAGTACCCAACAACATCAACATATTAATTTCTGCAAAATATTATCAGCAGAACAACAAAATAGATAAATAATCCCTCACTGGTTGCTTTCCTGTTGACAGATGTGTCCGAGAAATTTAGTTTTGTTTTTGTATATATGTTTATCTATTATATGCACAGATAGTGCCTCTACTCAAACTCACTTCTTCTCTTCACCAGAAACTGATAAATTTCATATCGCAACCCGTAGATCAACCATCTACTACAGCAAAGCTGTTCATTTAATTAATTTGACTCTTAAATTACCACCTTCCCCATTGTTATGCTATACCGATTAACATAAACCACCATGGACTAATCACAATTTAAGGGTCTTGTTGAATCAAACAAAGCCAACCAACTTGCTCTCTATATATTTCCTTAAGTTGTATTGCAATGATTGATGTTTCACAGTACAGAGAAAGCGTTGGCTCTTTTTACAGCTATGCAACAAAGCTTCACAAAACTAAAAGTTTTGACTATACTTCATATCACCATGTCTTGTTATACCTTATATTGAGACTAAGAGGACTGAGCTGCGCTACGTGTACACGCATAACACTTCTGTTGCAACTTTTATCAGAAATACTTCCAGAAGAATGCAAACAAAATGTTGCAAAGCTTAATGGCATGACACTAATCACTACACGAAAGTCTCAATCGGTAGCTGTGGGCGGGCGTTACGAATCATTTAGAGTTATAATTATAATATGTGTAGTGTATTATGTTCATCAATAATAATACTTATTTTGCTTTTTATTGGATGCGTAGAATGTAACCCCGGCCCACGCGATGATGAACTGTCATTTGTATTGTTAATCCACAAAGTATACGTAACAGAATAGATATAATATCTACTGAATATGACGTGTTTATGTTTACTAAAACTTGGTTTAGTTCATCTGTGGATAATTCAGAATTGACCGTACAAGGCTTTAATGAAGTGGTCAGAAATGATAGAGTTGGCAAAACTGGAGGACTGGGGACTGGAGTATGGGACAACTGGCAAAAACACCGAGTAACCGTCTCGAAAAAATTCAAAATGAAGCGGCAAGAATAGTTTCAGGAGCAAGGCGAAGATACTCGCTTATCTTTGATGGGAATCATTAGAGGACAGACGCAAAATATTCAAATTGCAGCAATTTTACAAAATATTCCATAGACCAACTCCTCAGTATCTATAACCATGCGAATCCCAGTGCAGACATATATCCCTTTAGGAAAACCACACTAAGGCTCCCTCGTTCTGATCACCCTTCATACATGGATTCTTTTCTGCCGTCTGCAACCAGATTATTGAATGATTTACGCCCTGAATTGAAAACGGCAAAATCCTTTTTATTATTTAAATCACTACTAGATGCAGGAAAGCACCTCAACGTAAGAAGAACGTTTCACTTAAATTTTTGCTCAAATCGAAAAGCCCAAAGTATCATACACAACTCCGACTCAAATGCAACAACCTGAATAAAGACATCCATGAAAATCACTTAAGATAAAGCAACAAGTGTACATGTGGTGACATAGAAAGTGCAGATCACTTCCTATTAGTCTGCCCAAGATACAATCAAATCAAAAATGAATGCTTCATGTCAACAGAAAAGAAATTCATGTCCAGTCACATACCGCTGATTGGGTCAAATTCTATCCACCTTAATACGAATTATATAATTATGTATGAAATCTTATTCTAAATTACATCCACATATAATTACCTTGATAACCAACCAGCATAGTTGGATGATTCAGTGAATTTCCATCAATCATCAGTATTCCTAATAATTTAAAACCGAAAAGAACATTAAATTGAACAGTGAAAAAGATGCGTCAAATATTCATAAACACACGGCAATTGTAGCACACTCTCTCTGTCCCTCTCTCTCTCTCCCTCTCTCTCCCTCTCTCGCCCTCTCTCGCTCCCTCTGTATCTCACTCACTGTCTCTCTGACCTCAGCAGATTCATCAATTTTCTACGCTAATTAAATTCATCATTATCCTGTTATACATATCCTGTCATTCAACTTGGCCTCTTGCCCCCCGCTCTTCTTAAATACTCCATGTCTTTTTATTTTCTGAGGAGATAACTCAATATAAGCGATGACTTGCTTGTTAGATCCTCTTCACCCTCATCTATTCTAAATCATGTCATAAACATTTGTAAAAATATTATATATGTTATTAGAGGGTAGAAATAAATATTGTTTAAACCAAAAGTAAGTATGATTGAAGTCTAGAAACGGCATTTGAAGGTATGGACATAATTTTATAGAATGTTAGAAGCAATAACACAAAAATACTCATTAATTGTGAGACCAGAAAATGAGGATTTAATTGGGACAAAAATTTTCCGGTCCAGTGTGAACACTGGTGTCCAACGAGCCACGTCCTCCCAAAAAAGGTACACTATGTTGTTATCTTTACAACGTTTAGCTGTCGCTTTGAAACACGTTCCTGGAAGATGGTACTGTAAATCGTATTTGGAATATCGATGTGTCAAAACGTTTATCACTACGGCTTTTTGTCAGACAATATACCCATATTGTTGAAAGTAATACTTTCTGCTGGTTGCAAAACAAAGAGCGTCTAGTGGAATGAACATAGCCAACCATAAATTCTGCGAACGAGTGTCGCCTTATCAGAAACATGTAGGCATTTTGTGAAGCATGGACAAATTGGTTATCAATACAATAATCGTAGATCCGACACCAGGTAAGTAACTGACAGACAAACATAGCTGGATACACTTTTATTTCCTGGAACATCGGAACGTCGGACTGATGGCTTACAGTCAAATGCAGTGGGTTCTTGTGGATAAACATTGTCGGCTACGCTTCAAGACCTCGAATGACCCGCTTGATATTTCCCAAACAGACCGAGTAGGATAATATGAGATGATGTAGTATATGTAGAGCAGTAACCAACATCATCCAATCAACTGGCATTTATTAAATAATATGCGTCTGTAATATTGAACGTTCTTTGAAGACGATGCCAAATATGTCGATACAAAACAAACAAATTCCAATAATTGGTGACCAGTTTGTTACATAATATGATTATGCCGTCTCATGTGAGGTCTGAACAACACGATGTATAAAACAGTTCACTGTTTGGCATTCCAAAGACATAAATCAAATTTGGGTGCCGAGTTCATCGGAGGTTGCTGATCACAGCCAGTAAATAGTCCCAACTAGATATATCAGTCAAGTTGCAATGCAGAGAAAACCTCCGTGTGCTTATCCTGATCAGTACAACTATTTTTGCTTCTGCATGGACTTTGCTTCATATCTTGTCGATTAGAATAATTAGATCAGTGTGTGAAGAGTGTGCGATCAGCAAAACGCTCAATACCGTTGTATTTTTCCTCTTTAAGGGATCTCCACGTAGCCAGTACCAGTAATCGTATGATCAGATGTACATTTTCGGAGGAAGCGCATTGTGCGTATAATGTTAGATATGTTATGTGTCAATATTCGAACCCATGTTCTGACTGACACGACTCACAGCGAAAGGGCTTCCTTTTTAAGGATAACCCGGTAGCCGAGGTGGTTATGTCGTGGATAAAATCATCGATGTCAGGGCTAGACGATGTTTGTGCGGGTCCAAACCCTGACATGGTCGAAAATTGTGACCGATTGCCAATCTTGATCTCAGTTGAGGGACATCTCAATGAGCCATTTTAATAAGACATGAGAATGTGCTCACGCTCACTGAAGCAATTATATTTGAAGCAATGAACACTTATTCTGTGTCCATAAATCGGAAAACTATCAAAATAAACCCGACATAAAACAGACTTGGGAGTACTTTACGCTGTTTAATAACAAATACGATAGCTATGCCAAAACCGCCACCATCTTTTATACACGAAAATGAAGTAATCGACGTCCCTAAGAAAACTGATGACCATTTCAATTCATTATTTGCTGATACTGGTACTGCTACATCAAATGGAATGGCATTGTATTCCATCGTCAATTTCAGAAACTATCTTACCGACGAATAAGAAAATAGCATGTGGATCGAAGAGACAGTGGAACAAGAAATTGCCGAACAAATTAAAAATCAATCGAGTATCTTATGGTATCTCATCAAAACTTCTAATAGCCTCTATATACGAAATTGCATCCACTATAAATCACATATGCAACAATATAACTGTCACAAGGAGTATTTTCCAACAAAAATTAAAATAGCAAAAATAATACCTAATTTCGAAAATTGTGACCCCCCAAAAGTTTAACAACTACCGCCCAATCAGTATTCTCTCGTCAAACTCTAAATTGTTGGAAAAAATAATGTCAAAAAGACATATGTCCTTTCTAAATATTTTTAACATTCTGTAAGAACGTCGATGTGGCTTCCGCAAATCTCACTCAACTACGCATCCTATGTCACATCTTTTAAAACACGTAAATAAACAAATAATGCCAAGTCAACAATAGACTCAGCATTAGCCATATTTATAGACCTCTCTAAGGCATTAAATACCGTTTCTCACGAAATACTCCTATCTAAAATGCACTTTTAAGGAATACGTGGTATTGCCCTCAACTGGTTTAATAGCTACATGGACACGAACAGTCAAGCTGTTGAATATGCAATGTCTCTACTGGCAGGACAGTATCGTGTAGTTTACCACAAGGTTATATTCTTGGGTCGATAATGTTTCGATTTTACGCAAATGATATACACAAAGCGACGTAGATGAAAACTCTGTCATTCGCAGATGATAACATTCATAATATGTCTGATTGCAATATCAAACGACTTAAAAGTACAACAGATAACGAATTTATTAAAGTATATCAGTGGTGTTGTAGTAAGACACTGAAAAGCTCAATGTTTATTGTCAGTGTATTACTACAACACCACTGATATACTTTAATAAGTTCGTTATCTGTTGCACTTTTAAGTCGTTGTATAATGACGCACCCACAAACAGCGAACATAAATGGAGTCAAATAAAAATACCATTAAAGGTACGGTTGGCCTTGGCGGTGGGTATCCTGTGAAAATATTTCCACCCGTCAAAAACCGCCACAAACAGAAAGAACATCAAAATGTAGACAGACTTTGTCCGTATAAAAATAAGAAATATCGCATAAACAGTATGTTATTGTCATATATTTGACCATTGTTATGTAAACAAAAGCATAAACAGTTACTTTTCTGGTGTTTGTTTATATTATGATACTAATAAAGAGCGTTTATGTCATTTGTGTGTGATTAGCCAGTAGCATTGTGCTGTCTTCTGTAACACAATCAGGCTCTAGCTTAGGTAAACTATAGTAGGTCTTTCTGATAACATGCTGTTTACGCGATGGTCATGTTATATATTAACGAAACTGTATGCGTTTTAATGTTCTTCTGTTTACAGTGTTTGGAACAAATATGAATATTTTCGACAATTAAGGCCTCCCGTGCCTTTAAATGGAATAAACCTCATACAAGTTAGCAATCGCATTGTGGAGATCGCAGAACTAGACAGTTGTTTTCTCGGGGTGTTATGATGTTTTTGTGCTTGATCACACTAATATTAAAGTTTGTCTTTTCTAATTTCTTCCGATTGTTTCATGAATTCTTCAATTTGTTCTACAAATTTTGTTTCTGTTTTATTTTAATTTTATTTCAGATCTAGGTAACGTTTCTGTCGCGATTTGATTCTTTTTTTTATTTTTAACTGACAGATATAGTTTTGCTCCTTACTTCCATTAGCATTGTTTCAAAAAGAAGTTGGTCGTTTACCTTATATGTCAGTTTGACTTCTCGAAGCACATTTGACCACTTTATATATGCAATTCAAATATGGGGCCATTCGAAAAACACAGGCAGAATAATCACCTTACACAAACGGGCAATGAGTGTCATGTAGGAAGAGCTCTTTATATCTGAAACAATTTGAAATTCGATGAGCTATATCGTTTACAAGTATCGCTCGTCTGGCACTATGATAGGCTACCAACTTCATTAATTATTTCGAAATGTCAAAAAACTAAACCAGACAATATGGTAAATTAATATCATAGTCTGAAAACAGTATTTAGCTCTCAACTGCCAATCTCTTCTTTCGTCAACATTTGGGCAGACGTCAGTTGTGATGCGAAATATATCTGGAGCAAATCTGCATTGAAAGCTGAATACACTACATTATGTACCTGCCGTTATCAAATAATAGTAAATTGCGATAACCCCCCGATGTGCTGTTTGTAGAAACACCAATGCACTCGCATGAATGATACTAAATAAGATTAAGATAATTGACTCACCGTTATATCTCATTATCATCTCTCCTGCAACCACCAATTACTCATTCAATGATATAACTTAGGCACGGACCAGAGACACCGCATTAAATCACTCAAATATTTTTGAAAACAGGTTGGTTGTATAATCAGGCCTTGATCACGACATCTGCGACAGGGGTTGTCAGGAAGAGAGTCCTCGAGATTATGACACTCCCTGGTAATACACTGTACTACTCTCCTTATATTGTAATATTTTAAACAGAATTATATCATTGAATTATCTCTCCAAATAAACAATCAATCAAGCAATTTGATACAGAACGTACGATAAGCAAAACAATCAACACCGCGGTGACCCACTGAGCCCAATGTGTGTGATCTGGATTCACGCTGATATATCGCGATGATCCACCGTAAAATTCCATGTAGCGGATTTGGATGAATAAATCCTGGAAACTGATATGGTCCACCAAGATTCACTGCGAATCATAACGCAGCAAAACACGGACAACCACTTAGAATGGTTTATACCACACAGCTTATAGGCTATATAGTTTATATTTGAAAAATGTGCTGTAATGTTCATATTATTGTTCCAAATTGACAAAATGACAGAATTTTATTTTGTATATATACATGTAGGAGGTGCACGAGGAGTATATGCATGCGATCCACGGTATGCCACGGTTATTCGCGGTGGTACATATATACGGTACCTATATCATGTTCTACTTAAAGGGGTAGGACCGTTTTTCATGTTTGTGATTTATCAACATCATTTTCCGAAAGAAACACATGCTTCATGAGACTTTATTAGTGTCCGAACGTGGTACCATGGCAATTTTAATGACATTTATTTAATGTTGCTAAGCTATTTATAGTGTTAGAACTATAAGTGGTTCTCGGTTAGAAAGGCTGTTACTTACAAATTATATCTAGCTGTTACCAGCGTTGGGGTAATCGTAATCAGTAATTGTAATCAAAGTAATCGATTACAAAATTTGTAGTAATCATCTTTAATCAGTAATCATGACATTTCTTGATTACAAGTAATCGTAATCGTAATCGATTACATTCAAATGTACCTGTAATCATGATTATATTTTGATTACTTTTTGATTACTTTTACTAAAATATCCATATGGATGGCTATTGGATACTCATAGTCTCATACTGTGGTACTATGGAGTGTGCAAAGATACATACAACATATTAGACAGTTAATACAATTTTGTCATGTCTTATGTTAGTGGTACAGTGTGTATGTACATTCTGGCAGTGGACACAGATAACAACACACAATTGTTGAATACAGTATACAATTGTTGAATAGTAATAAACTTGTGATACAGACAAATGAAATGTTCTAATATGAATAAATAGGGTAGCCAACTTCAATTAAGATTAAATTGAATTGGGACTGCTGCAGACAATGGCAGTAAAGTCACACTGGTACAATAGGGCTAATTAACTGAAAAAAAAGGTGTGAAGTACATCGGTAGACCTAATTAGCTGGTTTGTCATTTACTGCACCCATGGAGTTAAGCCTGATTTAATCCTCATCATGATTAACAACGGATGATCATCAAATAAATATTAATGTTATCTTCATTGTGTTGGGAATTGAATCTAACAGAACATGCAAATATTTTATAATTGTTTCTGGTGATATTTTCATACATATTATGCGTTCGTTTGAATGCATGTAAGAAAATTAAAAATATATTAAAAATTATTTATATAAATAAATACAATAAAACATAATGTATTCGCAATAAGTTGGTGCATAACTTCATGATGAAACCTTTCCAATACATGTAAATGTAAAAAATAGTTTTTATGTTTTCTGCTTGCATCTTTCTATTGTTTCAGTCGTTTCTTGTTTCCATGTTATGCAGTGATGTCTTTATTCAATCATATTAGACATGTTAATTTGAATTATTTCATTATTTATTCATATGCGATCAAAATGGTTGGAAACCAACAATTGTAATCAGATGTAATCAAAAAGTAATCGATTACATTTACTAAAGTAATTGTAATCGTAATCGATTACATTGGACAAAATGTAATCAGTAATCGTAATCGTAATCGTGTAAATCAAAAGTAATTGTAATCGTAATCGATTACATTGGTATGTAATCGCCCCAACCCTGGCTGTTACGCTTATTTGTTATTTGACACGGACAACTGAACGTTGACGTGATAGGTTGCTGGTTTACAGTAGATTCAATATTAAAAAATTGGGTAGACACATTTCGATGTACATGCAGTTATATGTCATAATATGAACTGAAATACAGTTTTTTCACGCAGTGGGTCTCAAGCTGTCTACCCCGTCGCATGCACAATATCAACATACCATTGAACGTCTAAATGGCACCATTCATCAATAGCTTGAGGGTGCGAACAACCCAGACCATGTGATAGTTACTAGCTATTCAACCAGACACTGCGTTAAAGTTTAAACTAAATTCAACACATTAGTATTATATAAATATGCGTTTTTGAATGACATTTATGTACACATCTAAATTTCTAATATGATATAATGGAACTAAACATGCCTATGTTAGAAGATTGTGATATATACCAGTCTATTATATTTATTTATAATATATATGTACATGCTTGGGGAAATAAAGGAAATATCAATAGTTCAAAATGTTCAACAATAAACATTGGCACTCAAACTGCTGAGCGTGATATCGTAAATGATGTCTATGATCAATTGTTTATCGAGACACGGTATAACGTGAGTTGCGTGACTGACACAATGTGTTGTTATGAACAGCTTACATAAGAGAAATGTAGAGTAACGCACCCTATCCCTTATTTTATTCAAGGGACGTGATGGTACATACTAAATATATCTATCTTAACTTAGGGAGGGAAGACAGGAATATAATTGAACTATAGTGACCCCAACATAATTACAAAGGTCATGACTTGGAGAGGCCCCGACCTATGAGGAATGCGAACATTTACACAAAGAGAAAGTCTTATGTAACAACTTCAGTTCACCCATCGGTCAGGACAGACAAAGGAAGATACTAATGGCCGCTATAAATCATTAGCGTATATATAAACCAAACATTAATCTACTCTTCAATTAGTTTTGGCTCTTAGACATATTTGGCAGATGCCAACATCGGCTCTCTAATTAATAAGCGACGCCTTCTTTCCATGGCATCTAAGATTGATTCACATTATGTATCATTTACCAGCACCTTGCTGCTACTATCTGATGTTAGATATAAATAAAAATTAAACAGAGAACAGCCTTATTCCTTCACAGAAATAGTAAATACATACCATCAGAAATAAACTGGAATAATCCATTCATTATCCAGTGATTGCCATTGAATTACTGGCTCCGCCTCTAGTGAAAACAAAATAAAACTGCTTAGCTCACGGTCATCTTTGGTCGGTCATGTATCTCTTCAATACGGGTGGTTGAGTTGACCAGGCTCAACCAACCGACAAGTCACGCCTCTTCACTGTGTTTCAGATTACATTTCTGCCGTTTGTTCTATTTTGTTAATGGTGTCTTAGTGTTTATGTATGTTTCAAGCTGTCCAGGTTCACACGCTGCAGTGGATCGTTCATATCCAATTTGGGACAATGAATTGAAGATTCATATGCCATATATAGATACTAAGAAAATATTATGCCCTCGACCATCCATTCCACAGGGCACATACTCAGCAATCGGGTCTATAAAAATGTGTTGATGCCAGCACTCATGCAGATGGTCAAACCAAACTCCCGAGTATATCACTAGCAACACAAGTTGAGGCGATTGATATTATTCCTTTTCCAGAAAATGTATCGCAGGTAATGGATACAGCTTCTGACGTTGATACATTTCCTCCGAAACAATCAATGCTACTTGATCTTGTTGTTCCAAAACAAACATCGCATGTTGCTTCGAAACAAAACTCGCCAAAATCAGTCCAACGTTTCGACTCTCAGAAAGAGAGGTACATCTTTGAGCTTTCAAAGTTTGACCAGATGCTTGATGAGAAACGATTAATTCTTAAAGAGAATAAAACAGTATTTGTGGATTGAAGCTGTCGGTTGGGTGAGGGATGACATTCTGTCTCATTCACCCGACCGTTTTCTTGACGCATTGAAAGGTTCGTGCGCAATTCATCAAATATTATAAATTCCTTATCAATGCAAAATATGATCACCCCCGTGTACGTGGTATCGCCAAAACCGAGGGTATCGCCAAAACCGAGAATATGGGAAAGTCATTTTCACGTTTATGATATGGGGATATGTTTGTTTCTCATAGTAATACAGAAATCGAGCGTCGTATGTGTATGTCCACACGAAGCAGGAGTATTTATCCACTAGTTGTCATTTAGTTTTCCCAGATCAGACCATTAATTTTTTTTGGCGAATTTTTTCAATGGTGTTTTTGCTTTTGCTCACTCAAATTTTCTAGAACATCCATTCACTGGTATAGTTCCTGGACTCCCACACTTCCAAAACAAATGCCGGTATATAGTTGAATCTGTCAATGAAACATACGATTTGACAGAATTTAAAAAATCCATGTCGTTCTCAATATCCGCGCGATATGAAGGGACCATTGTCGGTCCAGAAAGATGCGAACGGCACAGATGAAGATGCGCCAAACGCCGAGTTTCTGTGCAGTAAATATGCGTATTACTTAAGGAGTTGTGATGAGT
The DNA here is from genome assembly GCA_032622095.1 of Siphonodentalium dalli. Classification (NCBI taxonomy): domain Eukaryota; kingdom Metazoa; phylum Mollusca; class Scaphopoda; order Gadilida; family Siphonodentaliidae; genus Siphonodentalium; species Siphonodentalium dalli. The sequence goes on along the minus strand of CP136062.1, from coordinate 96,703,771 downwards.
TTTCGAGTGTTTTTATGTGTATCTGAGACTGATAAATTGGACTGTGAATGTCATCTGAAATATGAATCCATAACATATTCGAAATATTGTGTGCATATATATTATGAATGTGTTTCAATTGAAATTAATTGAACATTCACCTCAGCATTCTCAAGAACGTGAATGAATGATAACGCGATGCCTTGATCTGTTGATCACACGCACGTGGATGCTGCCGTTTCGCATGCATGCAGCTAATCGGTTATTCGTTTAGTATTAACATGCTTGGAGTTTGTATATAGACCACACATGCCAGACGACACGCTACGGCGTATCAACGATTTGTCACAATCATGTTTATTTTACAGACTTTAAATTATGACTCGTTCCCACTCAAGTAGACCGTTACGCGACAATGAAACCGAATCATCTTATTGAATATACATATATATATCGTATTGCTCCAAATTATGCAATTCTGGCTTTTTTGAGAGTCATCAGATAAAATGGTAACGATTCTATGTTAACACACTAAACATCCGAACATATATGTACACACACACACACCCTCACACACACACACACACACACACACACACACACACACACACACACACAACAAAGTTACTGCTATTTATAATAAACACTTCACTGTGGAGCATGTGTATACTGCCATGATTGTTATGTGCACACGTAAATTGCACTATAGTTTATAACTTTTCTAATTTAGCCCTAGGACCACATATTTAGTGGGCATAATATTTACACAAGACTTCATTATGTTATCGTATAGGTTGCATATACTGTAATTGATATGTATGTTTAACCGAAATGAATCTTATCTCCGCCCTGAGTTTGATTTATGGTTCTAACCAAAATTGTTATGGATGTTCAGCGTCAAGTCGCATCTGACTTTCCCTAACGCTTCGTCTATGGGCACAATTTCCAATGGCGCATCTGATTCAGACATGATATTTCATAATACTAAATTCGAGATGCCACAAAATATCCGAGCAACACACAAGGGACCGGACGAATTGACTGATTAAGGGATCCATTATAATTTTATTATGATTTTATGCGGACTGGCTGTTTTTGCTTTGTTCACAGACAGAGATAATTGTTGTGATTATAGCTCCACTCGTGCAAACTTTCACGAGGCCCGATGATGAGTATAACGTGTCATTCATCATAAATTTATTTGTGTTCGGGGAGAGTACTTGTTTTGTTGGGGCGGAGTCTTAACCTCTGTCAAACCATTCAACAGAGAAAAATGGACACCATAGCACATGGTGGCGGTCAGACGAGCAATTTCCAATGATAATTCTTATACAAAACGTCACAGGAAAAAAGATAAATATTTATACGTGCTCTATCCGCGAACATACTAGGCTACATCCGAAGACCACATGTTCTGTCTTTTAGTCGGCTAATACATCCACTCGGTTATAGGGATGTGACAGTGGTGTGTTGGTGTAACATAACACTTCCCCAGATATATATATATATACTAGAAGGTGACCCGACTTCGTCCGGGCTTTGACCATGAATTGTCTATTTTGAAGGCCAAGGTCAAGTGGGGTCACGATTTGACCCGTCCAAAACACTGCCCGAACAAAAGTACCCGACAAAAGTACCCGTCTAAATCCATCCGGTTTCACCAGATTTGACCTTGAATTGATCATTTTGAAGGTCAAGGTCAGGTCGGGGTCACGATTTGACCAGTCCAAAACACACAGTGGACAAAAGTAACCCTATGTATAAAATTTCGTCGAAATACCATCAAAATTGGCGATTTGACCTTGAATTGACCCTATTTCAAGGTCAATGTCACGTCGCACAGGCAAATGAATATGCTTGTGAGACTCCCCATACGAAAGTACCCCCACATACCAAGTTTCATCGAAATCCCGTGATATTCGGGCGTTTGACCTTGAAATGACCCGATTTCAAGGCCAAGGTCACGTCGCACGGGCAAATTAATATGCTTATGAGACTCCCCATACGAAAGTACCCCCACATACCAAGTTTAATCGAAATCCCGTGATATTCTGGCGTTTGACCTTGAAATGACCCGATTTCAAGGTCACGGTCACGTCGCACGGGTAAATTAATAGGCCCATGTCACTCCCCAGCCGAAAATACCCACACATACCAAGTTTCATCGAAATCGGCTCAGCCGTTTTCGAGTCCATCGATTACAGACAGACACACACACACAGACACACACACACAGATCTTCCAAAAATATATAATAGATATATAGCTTCATCTGAGGAAGATACGTTATTTATCAAAACCGCATGGTCTGGTTTGAGTTTGTTTAAACATGGTATTATAAGTTGGTAAGCTGACTACATGTGCTACATAGACACAATACAGAGGCCCATCGACATCCAGATAAGAAGGCACACACGTGTGCCACACACAGCACATTGTGATGATACATGTACGGATGTTTAAGGTTAACATAGAATCGTTACAATATTATCTGATGACTCTTAAAAAGCCAGAATTGCATAATTTGGAGCAATACGATATATGCATATTCGATAAGATGATTCGGTTTCATTGTCGCGGAACGGTCTACTCGAGTGGGAACGAGTCATAAAGTCTGTAAAATAAACATGATTATAACAAATCGTTGATACGCCGTATCGTGTCGTCCGGCATGTGTGGTCTATATACAAACTCCAAGCATGTTAATACTAAACGAATATCCGATTAGGTGCATGCATGCAAACGGCAGCATTCACGTGCGTGTGATCAAGGCATCGCGCTATCATTCATTCACGTTCTTGAGATCGCAAATCTGAATGCTGAGATGGATGTTCAATTAATTTCAATTGAAACACATTCATAATATATATGCACACAATATTTCTAATATGTTATGGATTCATATTTCAGATGACATTCGCAGTCCAATTTACCAGTCTCAGATACACATAAAAACACTCGAAAACTCATCACAACTCCTTAAGTAATACGCATATTTACTGTACAGAAACTCGGCGTTTGGCGCATCTTCATCTATGCCGTTCGCATCTTTCTGGACCGACAGTGGTCCCTTCATATCGCGCGGATATTGAGAACGACAGGGATTTTTAAAATTCTGTCAAATCGTATGCTTCATTGACAGATTCAACTATATACCGGCATTTGTTTTGGGAGCGTGGGAGTCCAGGAACAATACCAGTGAATGGATGTTCTCGAAAATTTGAGTGAGCAAAAGTAAAAACACCATTGAAAAAATTCGCCAAAACAAAATTAATGGTCTGATCTGGGAAAACTAAATGACAACTAGTGGATAAATACTCCTTCTTCGCGTGGACATACACATACGACGCTCGATGCCTGTATTACGATGAGAAACAAACATATCCCCATATCATATACGTGAAAATGACTTTCCCATATTCTCGGTTTTGGCGATACCCTCGGTTTTTGGCGATACCACGTACACGGGGGTGATGATGTTAAAAGCTACTTCACATATCTCGATATGTAGACTTTGGTAATTTTTGTTATTTATTTGCTATTTATTATGTAGTCTTGTACAACTTTTATACGTTCTATAGTATGCTTGCACACTAGTCAGTTCTTGAATTTATATGCCTTAATCCAAGTGGAAATATTCCTCTTGAGTGATTTTATTTGTATATAGCTCATTGTTTTAATCTCATCCACTGTCTGATTTATCTAAAAAGTTGCTTCGCTCCGATATCTTTTGATAACTGATTCTGTTCTTGGTCGTGAAATGGCTTAGCGGCTAAAACGACGTTAAACTCTCAATCAATCAATCAATCAATCTATCAATCAATCAATCAATCGAGTAAACATTGATGTTTGTAAACACCCGTTATAACCAATCATGCTTTGAATATGTGGACTATTCCGATTCGACTCTCGAATCGAGAATGCCTTTCCTCGTTTAGTGTAAACAATATTTTATTCTCAATAACAAGTGTGTACATACATATACAATTTTAATTATACGACACATATATTTATTACAAAATGTTAACACGTGTGTCCCAGCATATGAGAGATGAGAAAAGGATCTGACTGTAAGCTTTGTAAGCTTATATTTGTCATTTCCCCATTGGATATTCACATGGGTGATAACTGGTTTATCATTAATATCTAATTGATTTATGTTGACTGCAAATTAATAATGGATATATATATCTTCCTGCCTGCCCACCCCTCAACGCCCATATGCCCCCCCCCCCCACCAACCCTTTCCTCGTTTGAAGTTGAACTTACTCGGAAGGGAATTTTACTTTCACTTCACGTCTTCACTGAGTTCAGAACGTCCTAAAATCCTTCACAAAAAAAACTCACGTGTAAACAAAGCAATAGGTGCATACATGTATCATGTAATTATGAGAATAGTAATCCCACCACAAAGTAAAACGGTTCAGAAGCGAACTCAACTTCAAGAGAGACACGTACGATTTGGACTGGTTTACGATGACGTCATTTTTCGCGCGGCGTTGTTCCCCAACTTAACCCTTTCGCCCCCCTAACGGTCGATTGTAGTAAACCAACTGGACGCGCCTACGCCGCGTCATTCGATGGATGAAAAACACTTATCTTTAACACGAAATATTTATCCGGTACTTGTGATTTGCGATGAATTTAACACAAATAGTTATATATATTTTTAATTCATGAATATATATCTCCGTTTTATGTCATATTATCATTCCAAATGGAAGGGATATTTCTTAAATATCTATATATTTACTAGCCGCTAGTAATGTTGGCGCGGTGTATCCCTCTTGAATGTCACTTCTGATTAGATTATACTGATAAGGTATATTCTCATATTTAATCGACCATCGCGTGGCACGTGTTATTCAGATATACCATTATAACTCCGATTAAATATCTTTTATCTATAATCCTTGGAGTATTTGCTGGCCATGCAGCCTTTTCTTTGTCACAGACCAAATGGTTGTAGTAATTATTATTTATATTTATATTTTCAAGTTAATTTCAGGTTGTGTTCTTGTTAATTTGATGGGTATTTTGGGCTATCTGGGAAACGTATACTACAAATGACTGGGTATAGTCCGCATGTCTCGACGATAAAAGGTTACCACATTCATCCCGACTTGAATCTAAAGCAAGCATCTATTATTATATGGAATTACATAATAAGCGTAGCGATATTTAGTTGGTTTGTCAAGTCAATTTTGTAGAAACTGTGTGCAAAATTTGTAGAAACTATGAGAACAAAAGTGGATGAATTGTAAAATGTCAATGGGAGCGATATCACGTTATGCAGTCGGAATGTGCACGTGGTAGATCGAATCGAATCAGAATCAGAAACAAAACTGTGGTAACATCAGGCATATGTATATCGTAGGCTACCGAAAGTTATGTGATACACCGAAAGAGATACACACGGTTCCAATAAATTTAAGCAAATTGAAATAAACCAAGCTTGTATACTGCTACATGCGAAGGCGGTCAAGGAGTGTGGCCAATCTATGATAGCCATCAAATCACATTGATTGGATAATCATGTACGGCAAGATCGACGACCACAGATAGCGTGGGGTTGAGTCTCACCCTGTATAAATTATCTGGACTATATATAAACCAAGTTGGTGAATACGAGCCCTGGTATTACACATATTTCATATAATTTCGCCTCTAGTTTTCATTGGAAGGGTTTACAATCGCGGGCGCCGTTTGTCCCCGGGCGAATTTACTTAGTGTGTTTATGGAAAGCCCTCGGTTACCGATGTGACGCTAACTTACATCGTCTGCCACCACTAGATGGTTTACAGCCTACTGCGAATCGGTAAACCTCAAATTCAATATCAAAGGCGTAATTTAAAATTCGCGATATAACTGCAGAATGCCAATGTATCAGATGAACTCACGTCAAATTCATATAGTGTCTAATGTGTATTTTCCAATTCTGGAAGCGATTTTTAATGACACAATTGGTTGGTTGTTCCTCCGTGCTAGCTGCATGTTGTTTACATTCAAGTCGAACTGATCGGCCTTGCACTTCTTTTATCGCGCCTTTTCTTCGTAAGCAAAATGGGCCAATAATGTTCGACCAATTGCTCGAACTTGATGATCTACTTAGGGAAATTGTTAATTTTTACAACAGACTGATTTGATATATGTTTTTCTAATTGAAATTAATGTTCCGGGTGTAGCAATCAACGTCTGTTGTGTTGCATGTATGGGCGTATAAAATTGTAAGCGGCCGAATATCATAATTGGTATAATTTCGTTTTTCGAAATTACACATGTTGTTCGGCCACTTGTAATTATACGCCCAATTAATAGAATGTTGATTACATATAAAACAGGTAAGGAAATAATATTTGTAATCGAAAAAATACACACGTGAAAGAGGAGCAGTGTAATGTTCTAAAGACAGACATATTTTCCGACATGCACACTTCGCAGAAAATTGTGAAAACCAACATATCCCAGTAATAAGAACTCATATTGACTGGTTTCGCTGTGTCAAAAATCATAATTGCATTTCTCGGTATATACAGAAAGTTCACGGAAGAGATACACACTCTTTAAAGAAAGCATTCTGCATGAGCACTGTCTTATAACGCAGAATCACTGAAGATTGTATGCGATCAGGTGCATTGCGTCCAGGTGCTCTCACTTTTAATCTCTATGCTATTGGAATGATCAACCTCTGTCGGAATTAGTTAGTTAGACTATTGAACAGGCGATTGAACGATAATCCAGAAGTGTTGCGTAGTTATGTACCGTGAGATAGATTCATCAGAGGCGCTGTCGGAGGACCATTCTCTCTAACCAAACACCAATAAGATCCCTAGTGAGGCTATCCGCGCAGTTTGATTGACGTCTGCGCCGCGATCGGAATCACGGCGCAGAAGTTCCGAGTCGCGCGGAGCACTCCGTACCGCGTTTCATGTCGAGATTTCATCCTATTTGATAACGAGGCTTCTCCACACAGACGACCAAAGTCAACTACACTGCGTACGGTCTGATCAGTTAGACTTTTTTGGATTTGAAGACTTTGACATTTTTTACTTGAGTACTTTCTTTTTGTGTAACATTGGGCCATTTATATTGACATTTCAGTTTGTCTGTGTTCCACAAAGAGTGTGTTATTGTCCTGTTGGTGCTCAGAAGTTCTTATGGCACCGCGGGTGAATGTGGCTGAATAAGCGCCGGCGGGTGATTCGAGTATGTTGATGATTCCCTACGCAATCACATCGGTTGCTTTGTAAAACTTTTCTTCGGAACGAATAATTTCCAGGACTCCCCGGACATTTCTTACTTTCGTTGTCATTGACAAACATGAAAATATAACGATGTGACGTACTTCCCCGGTGTTCCTGGCTGTGATGTATATAAACAGTTTTGTTATTTACAAATAAAGCCGTGGATTTTCTGTGATTCTGATTCTTCTGCGGCGGCTGCGGGAGCAATGAAAACACTCAAAGAATTTACGCTGCTCAGCTATACGTTTCTTTCAGGTAAGTTCCAATTTAATTTTTGGTCACAAATATAATTAATTTTTTTTGCAAATCTCGTTCGATATTTATTTTCCGTTTATCACACCTTTTGGACTCCTTTCGATACAGAGCATTTAATTCTGAGAACATGATATGAAATTTTCCTCAATCTGATAACCATGCATATAGATCGCGCCATCGTCAATTGGAGAAGTCGCATTCACCGCTAGTAAATTTTGTAGAAACCCCATAATCTGAGATTGTTGTGAATGAAATATTTTCTCATATATGATCCGACTTTTTTCCTGGAACTTCCAATTGATGATTTCACGCTATTCTGCAAACATCTATAATCCGCCGTATTCTACATCAACAAATCGCGGCCGTTTCACACAGAAAACTATCTGGATCATTTACAAAATATGCAGGAAAAAGAGAATTGGTTATGTATTGTTTCAGAAATAACTGAAAACAATGTAAAAGGTTTACCCAAGGGATGTCATTGTGACAACGGACATGAGACCGAGATAATTGTCACCACATAGTCAGTGGGCAAAGGCTCGCACGTCGCTGTTTTTTCGACAAGTAATTCACTATTTTCTTGTGAATTACCATATTCTACACGCATCAATAACTCGAAACAAAACGTTTTATAACTGTTGATACATTTTGTTAAGTTATCCGAGGACACGCGAGCAAACCCGTGGTTGTCAGGAACATTTAAGTGAAGCTTTATGACCGGTGAGCAAGCCAGAAGTATTATGATTTTTGGGTACGCTCCTTTGGGGGAAGATATACTCTGTATTGCATGACCAATATGATATATATAACCATGGAACAAATTGAGACGACAAAATTTAATAGGAAATGTCTAGAATTGGCAAAACCGATAATTTTCTGCGCCATTGTGATCGAGTTCATTGCGATTAAACTATGTACAACACAACCATCTTCGTTAAAACGTACACTATACGTACACGTGGTATTATCGATGACATTTCATAATGTTCACGTATGCACATATATGGCCCAAAATGGTTTCATCAAATTAAAACTATATCACTATCTATATTACTATAAACCTTGGCCGTTCAAACTATTGGTTCATATATACTTGAGAGTATATATATATAATCCATTCTTATTGAATCTAGTATACACGCACATCTAATGAACGCATAGCATCCTGTGGATGCTCTATGTGCATTCCAGGTTATTCACATGTCGTGTCATCGAAAAGCTGATGCCGCGCCATGCACCCAACAAACGGACGCATCGATCTATATAAATGTAGGACTAGTGGCCATTAATATGCATGTCCACTAGTTACCAGAATGATATACACACATCTTGATTCGATACAGAAATTATTATTTTCAGCTTATTCTTGAGTACCGGTAGCGTCTGAATTTTAACATACATGTATCATGATAGAAATAGCTTTTCATGATATCTTTACCCGATAATATACACACCGTTTTCGGCAGACCGCGATGCAGTGATATATACACGCACATGATTGTGATTGCCCCTTTTGGTAACTTTTTCATACGGTGATTGTGTATGTGCCAGTATTCAGCATGTCATAGAATGGCGATAGATGCATGCAGATGCTCTTGAACGGTTGATACAATATGTATATAGTGTTCGATAAGCAAAAAACTCAACACCGCGGTGATTTGGGAGATGGTGATTCACCGTGATCCATTTGGCACCGAAAGCTTGAGTGTCGAGTATTGTGTATAATCAACATGGTGGTGGCAATTATATCCAAACCGCGAACTTCAATACATGCAACGTGAGTCGCATTGCATAGGTCTACTGTTTCTCACAAATTGTCATTTTTTCGGCCATTGAAAGTTTGAAGAATTCAAGACAATACAATTAAAAATATTTAATTAATACTATATTACAAAATAAATTGAAACGGCATAAACTAGTCTTAGTAGTTGTCGGTGTTTTCACGGCAATTCACGGCGTGTCACCGCGCAAAATCACCGTGAATACTGGTGACCAACAGTGAGCCTGAGCATAGTGGGGTCCCCTTGGTTTTGAGTGTTTTGCTGATTACACACTATTTAAGTACTGTACATGACACTGGGATATATCGTGATCACGAGCGTGTCTAGAGGTCTATCACCCATGGTCAAATGGTCCTGCTAATGTGCTATGTATGATGATGGTGGGTCCTGAATTGCTATGATGTTGCTATATAGGGAAAACTGATGCCGTTATTTTTCTAAAGGTGGTATTTTCGCGGTGTTTGGATATTCCGAGCGATTTGAGGAAAAGCCAGTGCATGTCGATCTAAAACATTCAAGAATATATATATATATTTGAAAATGTTAATAATGGTTGCGCTGGTGTTTGCAGTGACTCCAAGTTATTGAAAAGGCAAGATGTGCCGAAACCGGTATAGCTGTATGTACATACATGTAATTTTCAACAATGAACGGATACCTTTCTTTTAATTTTCAAACTATATATATATTATATATTTATTTATATTTGAATGTTTCATACACATAATGGCTTTCTTGGATATGGTCATATTATCAGAACACATCGAAAATGACAACTTTAGAACAGATAATGATACTTTTTATTAACAGCATCAGTTTGCCCTAGGAACATCCATCATTTGTCAATTCAGCAGGACCTACCGGCATCATGGCACATTGGTTTAATAATATTTTATTCCATTCAAACCACATCATGTATAATACAACAGCATATACTATTGTGTTCCTTGTGTAGAATGAGAAAGTGGATTCGGCTGTAAGCCTGAAGGCTTATATTTGCCGTCTCCACGAGTGACCATGTCTCAATTTGACTCAGTTGTGCTTCTTAGAGGCAGGGAATTTATACGTTAATTTTTCATGTGTAAATTTGGATTGAATGAGAACAATGAGAGCAATATATGTAATTAGTGTACTTAATACTTCGCCTGTCGCTTGTCATATCCAGTAATTACATAGTCAAAACTTCAGACGGACTCTCTTCACCATTTCTCTCATCAAAAGGAGTGAGACAGAGGTATACATTGTCTCCTACCCTATTTAAAATATTTATCGACGATATACAAGATTGTTTCGACAGATCGTGCGACCCGTGTCAAATCGGACAGATCGACCTTAATCATATTATGTTTGCGGACGATCTCCCGCTAATATCCGAAACGGCAAGTGGTCTTCAAAATTGTCTGGATCGTGTATCATTTTATTCCGAAAATAACATACTACCCATTAACATACAGAAAACGGAAGTAATGGTAGCGGGTAGACAAACAGGTGACCAAATAAGTCGCTTATCTCTTGACAATATAGAACTTAAACGATGTGAAAAGTTCTCTTATCTGGGGCTAACTTTTAATAGTAATGGAAATTTCAAATCAACACAGGAGAATCTAGCGCTCAAAGCACAAAAAGTAATATATAAAATCAAACATGAATGTCAACAGAATGACCTACCAGTCACACTCCTTCTCAAACTATTTCGCGTGCTAGTAAAACCAATTATCTTGTATGGAAATGAGATATGGGGGCCGGGTGTAACGTTCAACGACACAGCACCTTGTGAAAAGGCACACCTCTCATTCTGTAAAATGGCACTTATGGTAGGTTCCAAAGCAGTAAATCACGCTGTACGGCTAGAATTGGCGGAATATCCAATTTATATTGATGCAATGGCACAATCTTTAAAATTCCTCAAAAAATTACAAGATGGACATCGAAATTATCTTGTCAACGAAGCATACAAATCATGAATGAACAACTTTACTCGAAACTCCCTACCTAACACGGGGAAGAGACTTTTAGATTCAATAGGAACGCGAATGCATACATCAGAAACTTGTCTGAATGATGCTAATATCAAACTAATCATAGAAGGACTGCAAAATGACTATATAAATAAATATGTCGAAAGTGTATAAATGAACCAAATAGTAAACTCCGAACCTTATAAACTGTACAGAGATGTTTTCCGCATGGAACCATATCTAGTCCATATGAAATGCTCAAAACAGAGAGAACTTTTTTGTCGACTGAGAATAAGTTCACACAACTTACATATAGAAAAGGGCAGGCATACTCAACCGCCAACGCCTCTTAACGAGCGCACATGCAAACAGTGTTCTGGAAACACATTAGAAGACGAACGCCATTTTGTAATGGAGTGCACTAAATACTCCAACCTGAGAAAGATATTATTTCAAAACTTGGATTCATATTTCCCAAATTTCAGCGAATGGAAAAGAGACGAACAATTCCGCCATATTATGTGCAATGACGATGTTGATGCATGTAGAATAATAGGCAAAGCTATTGGCGAAATATTTGCAGCGCGAGACTGCTAAATCATTTATATACGATAAATTTCAAATAAGTTCATCTTCATAGCACATGGACCTAAATCAACGGGACATCCATTCGCTTGCTATATGATATGTTGTTCTGTGTATGCAATAAATCTTATCTTATCTTATCATTAATGGCTGCTGCATGCTTCGTAATTTTAGTTGGAAAAACGTTCTGTCATAGTTATAAATTTCTGAACCATTTTAAATGTAGATATGTTTTCACTTAAGCTTTTTGTGCTTTCCCCTTTAAGTGCAGACTCGAGAGTCAAATTTCTAAAGGTTCCAGAGAAGCATTCCTTTCGTTGTTTTCGGTATATCGGACAATGGAATAGAAAATGTGACGCCGTTTCTTCCGTTCCACATGCACATAAAGGATTTGATCTTAGGTGATTTTCGCACAAATCTTGATTAAGAAAACTACATCCAAGTCGAAGCCTACAGTGGTGAACTTGCGATGGGCGTGAGTAATGATAATAGTGATATATATAAGGTTCCCTTGTGTTATTATCGGTGCTGACTATAGCTAATTTGAAATCATCTAAAGTTGCGTAATTTCGTATGTTAGCTGAAAGTGAGTTCCACAACTCCACCGTTGAAGGGAGGAAGGATTTATCATATGACGCAGAATCGCAAGACAGGTTGTCCAGGTGATGCTTCCTCAGTGGATATCGATGCATATTTTCTGTTGATCTTGGGACTAATGTATAGAGGTAAGGTGGTGTCTTTTTTAAAGACATGTTATAGAACTGGCATAATTTTGAATTTTTTCGACGCTCTGATAATGTTTCACAACCAGTTTCCATAAGGAGATTTGTGTTGTTACAACTTTTCGTGGCTCCAGTGACTATTCTTGCTGCCTCGTATTGTACCTTTTCAAATGTATCGCTTTCACCTTTAGTGCAGTTGTCCCAGACAGGAGAAGCATATTCTAAAATAGGGCGTATGTACACAAAATAAATTCTTTCAAGGGTTCTCCTGTTCTCATGGCACATTAGCAGGACCACTGGCCAGGGATGTCTATAATCATCCGCGAACGCGTGTGCTACTCGACGCGGCGACTTTTAGCGACGAACAGCTCCGTAACCATTACACTGTTCCGTTGCTTAATTCTCTCTGACCGGGTGGTAGTCATTGCTTTTGTAGAATGTGGTTGGTCGACTATCAACGGGTTACTAACATGACTAATCACATCAGTAATACATGGATTGTCGTAAACCAATTGTTCGATATCGGTTCAAATTACAGTAAGCAGTCAAGGTGGAAATAGGTTCATATTGATAATTCGATTATGAAATAAGCCATATTATAAAGAGCGTATACATCTGTAAAGTCGATTTACGTTCATATTGGGCGTAATTCAGATTCAAATAACGCCGATATGAGCTTATTTGTAGTTTTGAAATAAGTTCAATATGAGTTTATATTTCGAAGAACATGCTGAAGCAGTACGATTCAGAATTTGACGGATTGCGGATTACACCGATTGCTCGATGATTGCTCGATGATGCTGGTAACTGGAGCTCAACCGGCCAGTCACAGAGAATAGGGCGCTCACCTTAAAAGTCGCCACAGCTAGTCGCATGCATGCGCGTCTGCAGCTCGGAATAGACCCCTAGCTGAACACGAACGTATCCTCCCCTGGTGCGGTGGTCCTGTTCATTTGCTATATGTTCTGCTGAATTGCTATGATGCTGTTGTGTTCTGCTGAAATTTTTATGATGCTGGTGGGTCATACTGAATTGCTATGCTGTTGGTAGGACCTGCTACATTGATATGATGCTGGTAGGTCCTGCTGAATCGCTATGCTGCTGGTAGGTCCTGCTGCATTGTTATGATGCTGGTAGGTCCTGCTGGTGATGGTAGGCCAAGCGATATTGTTAATAAAGAGTACACCTACAACTGTTTTTCCCTAAAGTTGTTATTTTGTCCGTGTTTAATGGGATATGGTTCAGGATCAGGAGGGATATCAAAGTCAGAGACGTATTACAATTGTTTTCAGGTTGTTGCACAGAATTGTGACAAACGCAATGTATTTTTACCATATGAGGACATATTAGACTAGCTAAGGCCGCTGTTTGTTGTTCTATGCTGACGAAAAATCACTGCAGGACCCGACATCGATTGAAACGTGCACAGAAGAATGTCAATTAAATTCAAATTCCGATCACTTTATATAGGCGTGAAAACAAAGGTGGTGACCGTCCAGTTGGATGATTTATTTTGATATTAATGCTACTTTTACTGAATTGGACCATAGCTTTTGTGAATATTTAATCCTCATGAATGTTTGCTGGAAAGTCACATGGTATACATTGGCAATAGTTAACTGGTTTGAGTGAGATGCGCGTCTCACTCGAGGTGAAAAACCGTACATTTACAACTGATCCTTTAAAAGGGTGCTATATATGCGAATCCGATAACTTATTAGACGCCTTCGACTTCATTCAACAGAAAACATTCTACAATTAGTTTGAGTCGAGGATGCATGCTGAATACACAATCATACTCAGAAGTACCGCAAGTATCAACGAACATTATATTAAATTAAAGTTTATGACTCGAGCAAATAAATTCGATTATGATATATTAGAAGTGTCAGGTTTTCCAAAAACTTGAATGTTTAGTTTTCTAAACATTGAAGATTCCAACATAAAATGAACTGTCCGAACTGAACTACATGTGTTCAATTGAAGTTGAATAAGTAGGGGGATAGACAAACAATACTAGTTCATAATGGATTTAAGTATATAAACACCAATAATAAACGCCGGATTCAACGTGGTCATGAGATTTTGACCGCGATAAAAATCCAACAAACTCCTTCGGGGTTCATGCATTTTGTTGGATGTTTCTCGCAGTCAAAATCCCATGACCACACCGAATAGCCGTGTATTTCTTATACATGAACACATTGGTGGTCCATCATTGTCATAAACTTATATATGGTACATAATTCTAATATCGGCATTGGCAATTCAATTCTAAGCACAAATGTTCTAATCCAATTAGCATCACTAAATTAAAAATAATAGAATTTTAACATATTGATCACCTAGCTCGATGATGATGAATTAAAATTTCACTAATTTTATACAGAAAATGGAACTTTTATTCAAAATAACATTTAAAAATAACAAAATTGGTCTTTAAAATCAGAATGATCCTTTATTCCGAAAGTAGATATAGTCTAGAACATTTAGGGAATGTTATAAAAGTCAATACTATTGTTATAGTAGATTGTCGGTTTGTATCGATATACTTTTCATGAAATTTCAAGGAATTATACACACATTTATTCCAAAATATTAGAATCGTTTACATGACAATTAAATCAACGCCCAACCATATAAACCATCTAATCAGGTAGGCCGCGTGAAGATCTTCAGAATGACACATCACAGTCCATTTGGAAGTGTGTGATTCTCAACCAGCACTTCGATTTTTTCTTACTAAAAAACCCTTAAATTACCCCAAAACAGCGTTTCAACCACCATACAAACTCGTGTCTCCAATAGGAAGGTACAGCCGAGTTCACAGATCGACCTTATACCATTAATCCTGAATTGACTTGAAATGAAAATGAATGTTGAAAAATGCAGCCTTCCATTGTTCCATCGATGGCATTTATTGACAATACCGTCGATATTTGACAATACTTTTGGGGGCCCGTTTCCATGACAACTGCACCACTTTCAGATCCGATAGTAGGTCATATCAATTAGCCTACATCCTCACCTTTCCAAAGATACCACATTTGGCTTTGAGTACGGTGGGTATATTAAATTGATTTTGTTGGGGGTCTCTGCCGCTCACCTAGTAACCACAATTACATAACGGGCGATGAATTGGAAAAATAACAAATTAGCGCACACCATGCAGAAAAAGCAATGACAAAATATATGAAAACAATCACAAGATCTCTTTGACAATCATATTTTTTGTTTCATCTGTAAAGTTGTATCATTGAGATATATCGTACTCAAATCAATGTGATAGTTGATATATTTTGATACAAACACATTTTATCCTCCCCCACATCACCACATATTTTACTAAATATATTTTAATCCATTATATTGTATTGTATCGATGTGTATACCTAATTATATATAATGTTCTTTAAACCTTCAGTTACAATAAATGAAAGGAAGGAAATAAACATATTGAGGATGAGATTGAGATTTGTATGAAGAGAATAATTTCATTTCCGTTAACGTTCGTGACCAACTCCCGTTAACAATGTATAAACACTGACACTGGTAGGAGTGTGGAGATAAGGGGGTGATACGGGCGGTGGTGATTGTGGTCTTATACCCCACCCAAATTTGGCCAAAGTTTGTCAACAATTGGAAATGTTATGCCCGTAACAATATTATTTGGAAACCTCAGAGCACAAATAGGCTAACATTGTTCTGATAGTCCGGTTCCCAACTACTATTATGCTGCAATGTAAGTTGATAGTTGTAACAAGTTAACCCTTTACCCAACAGAAGGGCCATGTGCCAATGCATTCTCTTATATATGCGAGTCGACCATAGGTCGCCTCGCATATATAAGAGAATGCATTGGCTTAACACATTAAAAATTATAAAATTGTTAAAGAATGTAAGAAAAAATGGTAAAAAGTGTTAGGCCAATGCATTCTCTTATATATGCGAGGCGACCTATGGTCGACTCGCATATATAAGAGAATGCATTGGCACAGGGCATAACTGTAACTATCACAATGTGGTCAAGGAGCCGGTTCCAATGATATCCATATAAATAGGTTCATATTGGACTTAATTATTTCACACCAAACGTCAAATGTTGTTATATTGGTCAGATGTTTGGACTGAAATGTTCATAAATAGGAAAATTACAACCAATATTGTGGTGCTATGTTAGAAATTCCCAAACAGTTGGAAAGCTTTGTGTAGAAGTTGGGAGATTCCAAACCAAGAGGATGCAAACGGAATTTCCCAAACGGGATATTTCTATCTGATTAAACAATAAGGAACATGTTGGACACACCAAGGGTGACCCTCTAGTCACGTCCCTGTATGCACACAACACAAGTTTTACACAACGTATGATACGATCGAAACATCGACAATTATGCAACCGGAAACCACACGATTTGTTCCAGGTTTATTTGTAGTGAGAGAAACCGGCTTCCATTTCCAGCGTTAACGACCCCTGTAAATAATGTATACACATTGCTTTAGGTAATGTTATAGCATACGTCATTTCCATCCCAAACTAATTCCCTTTCGCCCAATTAGACACACCAATGGTAGTGATATATATTTTCCCGAGTTTAAGTACTTTCTTCTTGTTACCAGACTATTTTAAATTACTTAAGTCCCCTGAAATAAAGTATGTGTCATTGAATCCTATACCACAGTCGATCCTATTTCCGTTAATAAGAATGACATATAATCTTCAAGTTCAAAAATAAAGTCTAGACTCTCTTTGCTATTGTCACGTGCCGGAGATCAAATTAGTTCCGTGAGTATATATGAAGTACTTATGTACGGACTATGTTTAACTTCAGAAGACTGGTGTTGACATTTTTCCAACATAAGTCGTTAAAACGACTCAATGCCTTCGGAGTGGGTTCGTGAGAACTGACGTAAAGTATTTAAAGCCACATGGCGGTTGGCGCTCCAAAATACACATATTATTCGTTTTTGAATTTTTCTCAGTATCGAAATAGGTCGATGAATATCTGAATTGCATTTCTACGAGCATTATGTGACACAAAAAGACGCATTGAAGTAATGAAAAATACAACTTGAATACGTGTTTGGATCCCAAACACAAAATAGCCATTTGCACGACATGGAACAGAAAGAAGCGTTCCGTGGTAGTCTATTCCTGATATGGTTGCAAAAAAGAGCGTCTGTCTGACTTCTGGCGAAAAGTTGAAAACGGCTGAAAAAATGGCTGTGACTTTAGCAAGTGTTTTTCAGAGCATATGAAGCCGGTACATCAATAGTTCGTTTATTCATCGACATATCGTATCCGTCGCTCTAAATTGCGTAGAACAAAATTTTGAGGTTCGAATGAGCAATATCCATTTAAACAACTATCAACAAGTACATGACAAAACAGATTGACTTTATTATTTTCATTATTAATAAATCTCCAATAATGAGATTTATCGTGCTAAAATCCTTGTTATATAATAATTGGAATTGCGATAAAAGTCCAATTACGGCACCAGTCTATGTGCGAGAACATGAATTAGCTGTTACAAAATATTATGTTTAAAGATCCTATATATCTCGTCCTGGCATCACTTCCAACAACAACATTTTTGAATCTTGTTTGCATTATTGTTTTCAAACTAACAAGTGAAACATGTGGTATGACAAATATTTCACATAAAATTGTTTTAGAAGATATATTTTCAACAAAAATTGTAGTAGTGTTCTAATAAAACAGCCACATTTTCTGTCCCCGTTTGTGGACATTAATTTGGAAAAAACATATTTTCTAGTGACAGAAGATCATGTTGACAGGTCTCTCTGACTCCCAAAGTGTTAATCTCAAATCTATAGATAGCGTTCAGAGAAGATACACACCATCTTTAAATAACACACTTTCTATAGGTTTACTGCTTTTTAGAAGGCTTCAACATGGTTTTGTGCATTCATAGTATAAGCCTATTGTTGGATAATTATACACACTTCTGGCCAAGTGGTCCTGCTAGTCTGCTGTGATGTTGGTGGTCCTGCTGAATTTCTATGATGTTGGTATGGCAAACTTATGCCGTTACGAAAATGTACCGTTATTATGTTTCCAAAGTTGTCATTTTCACGGTGTTTGGCTAATCCGAGCGATTTGAGAAAAAGCTAGTGACTCTATGAAACATTCAAGAATATATTTATTTTTGAAAAATTTAATAATGGCCGCGCTGGTGTTTGTAAAACGACACATAATGCAACCAGTATTAACATAATTCGAAAAATATATGTTGTTGAATATTAATTTGATGCACATAATGGCTACCGCGAAAATGACAACTTTAGTTGGAACCACCAGCATCATAGCACATTAGCAGGACCACTTCACCGGGGGTGAAACAGCAGGGATGTCTATCCAGTCGACGACCGCAGATACTCTGCCCATTGAGCTTCACCGGTTTATACATTATATAACATATCCCAGTGAAAATAGGTTCATATTGGACCTAAATATTAACGTAGGTTCATATCGGACTTATTTGGTTGTAAAATTCCGGTTTATGGCGCGAGTCACATTGAAAACACATTATATAGAGCGTACAACTGGTAAGTCGATTTAGCTTCATATATAGAACGTAATTCAGATCTAAATAATATTTTTGTTTAAATAAGTTCAGTTTGAGCTTATTCTCAGGAGAACAGGCTGCATTGTTCTAATCCGGTGGATATCACTGATGGTATATAGTTTATTAATGTATACATATCTTCGACACTAATTCTTCACTCACGGCATGTTTGATGTTGATTCGAATTCGAATAGTGTGGCTTGATTCACGATACCACTGGGAGCGTCATTATGGACGCATGACATGGCTCCTTTGATGTCACGTGACAAGCGATTTCTTGGGAATCGTATCGTTTCCAGACCGTCTACGACTCTACCGCGACATCATATCCGCGGTTATACTTGTTTCAGTCACGATCAAACGTATCGGAGTATAAGACAGAGCGGAAGGTTAATAAAGGACGCCCCCTATGTACATGGGTTGTATTAATATGGTATGATCAAACGCTTGTCGTACAATGCCATGTAGCTGTTATGTCATACGTCATAAGTGAGACAGCACTTGCCCTCCAATCCCATTGTCTGTATAATCATGTATGTTTCATTTACTATGTGTTATCAAATTAGACAAATATATAGCCTGTTCTCGTGAAAATAAGCACATACCGCAGGGGCGGGGGGTGAAAACAAATTTCCGGCACGTATGCCGGGGTGGGTGGGTGCTCAAAGCCACCAACAAGCAATTTTTTCCGCAACTAAAATGAGTTGGGCTTCAAAACCACTTTGAATAGAGAAATAATGTAATTCTAACTGGTAAACTGACTGCAGGCAGTTATCGTGTTGTATTTTGTTGCAAATTTTGAAATCCAAGATGGCCGTTGGCAGCCATGTTTTTTTGGCCGAATGACCTCAAAATGATTCATTCCTATTTACATGTCCATGTTAACATCCATGATAAATAGTATGCACATAAATTCATATACAGCTGTTTACAGTGAATTTCCCCCCGCAAATCTCTGTTTTAGTGTTAAAAAGGGGGGTGGGTGTCAAAAAATGGTCGGAAAAAACTGCCGAAAACGGAAAAAAATTTGGCGGTGGGGGTGGGTGGCTACAAAAAATGATCGAAAGGGAAAAAATGCCATACGTGCCTGAAATTGTTTTCCGACCCCCCCCCCTGCATACCGGGCTTATTTTGATGAGCGAAATAAGCTCATATTGTTATTATTTTACCTCAATATACGTCCTATAAGGACATAAAATGCTGTTTTTAAAACGATCAAATATGGGACTATGTACATACGAAAAAAGACCATTTTGGCTATATTTAATCTACCTTTTTTCATCGACACGACTTACCAGACGGGTAGGGTTCTCTATTCCGAAGGTTCATTATTCCGAAGGTTCGCTATTCCGAAGGTTCATTATTCCGAAGGTTCATTATTCCGAAGGTTCGCTATTCCGAAGGTTCGCTATTCCGAAGGTTCGTATTTAACCAGAAATGAATGAAAATTTGCACCCCACCACAAAAACACACGAGGAATGAAAAATACTGTTACGCTAGTATTCACATATAGTACATTTATAAACCCACTTCTGGTTCCCAAATTGTCCCATATTTCGGTTATTAATAGCAAGAAGACAGTATCAGTTTATCGTTTAATATGGAAAGTTGAAAACACCATGACTGAAATAAACTACATGTAAGAGATATAGTTTTTCCGAACTGGCAATTTGAAAGAAACATCAACATTAAAGGCCCACTTAACCCCCAGATCACATATATAACATATATGCCAGTATATATACCATTGGAAATAGGAAGCTCTCTAACATTGTATTATCAGCTTATGCGATGTAATACACTGTGGACCTGTTGTTTTTGTTGAGTTAACGACGTGTTTTTTGTGCTTTTAAAGGTTCATCTGGTTTTGTTGTGCAAAGTGTATTATTTTCAATGGAGGGGGAATAACTATATATTTTAAAGATAGTGTTATTCCCCTTCAATTGAAAATACATTAGGTTGAATTATGTTGCATTCTGGGAGCCATAACGGGGGATCTTCTTATGATTTAAGCTGTTTTCTATTTCTCTATGGACATCTTCTGATACAGACGTTTAAAATTCAATACAAATTCACAATTGCAGTTTGGTTCATCTCATACCCGTCTATTTAACGACATTCTGCTGCGCATTATTCATTAAGAGTTATAGCCCCACTGTTTTAATCCGCCTTTAGCTGGCGTATTCTTGCCTCTAAGATTATTGAGATATAACGTCATACGTGATGACATTAAATCGTATGGAAACATAGCAATTACAAGTGTGGGCTGCCTGACGTGAATATGTTTTGTTTTGGGAAATAACGTCTTATGTAATGACATTTAATCTCAAGGAAACCCGCGAAGAAAAAAATCACATTTATTGTTTCAATGTTTTAAGTTATTTCCTTCATAAAAAGTGTCTTCGTGATAAAGAACCCTCTCAATACTTTAGAATATAGAATTAACCTTTAAAATAACAAAAAATCTTCGGAATAGCGAACCTTCGAATAGAGAATCTTCGGAATAGCGAACCTTCGGAATAGTGAACCTTCGGAATAGTGAACCTTCGGAATAGCGAACATTCGGAATAGAGACATGTTCCCTACCAGACAAACACTCTTTATAATGTGTTTTACTGCGGCCCGGGCTATTCAACGGAATAACGAATGTAAGCTCAATATACGGGGTTATTTTAGAATCAAATAAGTCCAATGTGAACCTATGTGAATAATTAAGTCCAATATGAACCTATTTATATGTTGTTATATATATAACTGCCATTTGGGCTTGATGCGACATCACATGAAAAAAATCATAATCTAAGCGATATCTGCAACACAGACCCAGGGTTGGGGCAATTACATGCCAATGTAATCGATTACGATTACAATTACTTTTGATTTACATGATTACGATTACGATTACTGGTTACATTTTTTCCAATGTAATCGATTACGATTACAATTACTTTAGTAAATGTAATCGATTACTTTTCGATTACATTTGATTACAATTGTAAGTTTCCAATCATTTTGATCGCATATGAATAAATAATGAAATAAATCAAATTATACTATCAAACTTGATTGAATAAAAACATCACTACACAACATGGAAACAAGAAACGACTGAAACAATAGAAAGAAGCAAGCAATAAACACATAAACTTTTTACATTTACATGTATTGGTGAGGTTTAACCATGAAATTGTGCACCAACTTATTGGGAATATATTATGTTTTATGTATGTAAATATATTTTTATTATATATTTTTAATTTTCTTACATGCATTGAAACTAACGCATAATATTTATGAAACTATCATTAGAAACAAGTATAAATTATTTGCATGTTTTGTTAGATTCAACACAATGAAAATAACACTAAGATTTATTTGATGATATCCATTGATATCCTGATAAGGATTAAATGAGGCTTAACTCCATGAGTGCAGTAAATGACAAGCCAGCTAATTAGGTCTACATATGGACCTGCTTTGTTCAGTTAATTAGCCCTATTGTACCAGTATGGCTCTTCAGCCATTGTCTGCAGCAGCCCCAATAATATTTAATCCTAATTGAAGTGGGCTAGCCTATTCTATTCATATTAGAACATTTTCATTGTCTGTATCATAAGTTTATTGCCATACATGCTGTATTCAACATTTCAGTAGTTGTGTGTTGTTATCTGTGTCCACTACCAGAATGTATACAGTGTACCACTAACATAACACTTGATTGTACTAACTTTCTGATATGTTGTTTGTATCTGAGCACACTCCCAGTACTACAGTGTGAGACTATGAGTATCCAGTAGCCATCCATATGGATATTTTAGTAAAAGTAATCAAAAAGTAATCAAAATGTAATCATGATTACAGGTACATTTGAAAGTAATCGATTATAAAAAAATGTCATGATTACTGATTACAGGCGATTACTCAAAATTGTGTAATCGATTATTTTGATTACGATTACTGATTACGATTACCCCAACCCTACACAGAACACTGAAATATGCTGAAAATCGGGTGACACATTCCTGGTCGGGACCCTTTTCACGTGGTCTCGTGTAGGTATACTTTCGCAATCATACTTTTTGGCAGGAAATGAGCACACACAGTACTTCGGGTGCATACATGTGGTACAAACAACAGTTATTAAAGGCTGCACTTGGCACTGAAACAGAGTGGAATGACTTACCAGAGTTTGTAGCTCAAGCTGAGGACACCAACAACATTTAAAGAGCTATTAGATACACAGCTTTGGGATATCAGATATCAATTTGATCAGTGATCACACACGTCTGTTAACACACTTTAAATCTATAACTGGCCAAACGTCGTGGTGACTTATAGCCGAGAACAATTATGTTACGTTATTATGTTAGATCAGAGCTTCTTTGGTGTCACGTGGAACGGGATTTCTAAGAAATCGTACATTTTCAGACAGTCTATACGGCTCTATTCCCAGAGATTATATGTAGTCTATTATAGTGAAAAGTGTCAGCTTAGAAAACAAAACGGAATGTTAATGGCGGAAGTTAAATTAATTGTGCTGTGGTATATGATAATCCCGTCTATATGGGTTGGACTACCAATTCTGCGATGATTGTAAAAATGATTTCAGAATCCACTGCAAATCCGGATCTGAAAAACTAGCTTTAGTGGATTGGACGAATACGATCATAAGGCGGTACTGTTCACTAAATCCGGACATTTATGGGACCATCTTCTTTTACACTGAGCAGAATATATGCAACAAATGAATGAATTTGAACCATGGATGAGTGCAAAATACACTCATGTGCTCTATGAACAATGCAAACAACATAGCATGGTAATTATAATGAACATGAATCTGTGACTGGAGATGGTCCCATAAATGGCCGGATTTAGTTACAGTACCCCTTTAAAGTGAAGCTCTAAAAGTACCAACCGTAGCATTTTAAAGTCAGATAGGTTATATGGTTATTTATTGCAAATCCATTGGTTAATATAAAATATAAACAAATAAATACAAATTTGTCTAGTCCGTGGACAATACAAACTTATTCGGCCGAATTCTGGTCTCTGGTCTGGACCAGGTTTCGCGTAAACTATAGTCTAGACCATGCCAAACCACGGTGATCGCGATGTGTTACCTAGCTTAATTCGGAGCGAGTAAGCTGAGATTATTGGTCCGCACTGGTCCGTATTCTCGTCTTTTGGAAACTCAGGTTTACGTAAACCAAGGTTTGCCTTCTTATTGTCATTCAAGCCTGTGGCGGTCTGTTCATAATTCGAACCATGTGGTAACGTACAAGTTCTGGTAACAGAAACATAAGTATTTATTGGAAGCATTTATCTTTATGTTAACCAAATAGGAATTGTGTTATATTGGTATGCCGTGTAGATGATATATTATAATTATATATTCACAGGACATAATTTAATATAATCGATAAGTATGTGTGTTATATGTAATAGTATACAACTGAGACTTGTACCCCCCTCCCTGGTCTGAGATTTTTGTATAAACCGAGACTTGAACATGAGACGAGAATACCGATGTCTTGTTTCGCAGTAACTATACAGATTGGTAATTTGTTTGTAAATCATGCGTGCGTTTAGTTGGCTTATCAATGTATATATCCTTGTGTTGTTAGAAGCGTACTACCGTTAGATGGATTAAGTCAGATTTTCATACTATTATTTCTACGCGCAATATGTTATCACCCACCCGGACCTTGTGTTCTGGACTTTTTTCTAGAACCCCCCCCCCCCTCCCCCGTTGTGACCATTACATTTCCTACACAATACATTTCAATAACTTCAATCAACTTATTGCAAATTCCCAAGTCCGCGAAATTACATTGCAGCCCCACCTGTCACCCCCTAACCCCAATGAATTGAAAATTTCCAACAGGTACCTCATTATTTCCAGTTGTTGGAAATTCCCACCTGATATCCCCTATAATAATGGTTCGAAATGTTTGGTTGCAACAACCATGAGTATTTTTAGCAAACCCGACGTTCCAACTTTAAGACACCACGTTCACAGCATGACTTAAATATAAGACATGGACTTTACAATTTCAGCCGTTATCGTACAGGGGGGGGGGTGGCGACATGGGCGAAATGTGCAGGGACGTGACTATAGGGGTTTTGTTTGGGTCGGGGTGTTCAACTTATCATTTCCATTGCACCCCACTAAATTCACAACTCCAGAGAAAACTGAATATCTCCTCTTTAAGTTTGCAATATTCTAATTGATGCATGTAGATACCTCATTGTCATAACCGGTTAGAAATTACGAATCTAACGCAATAACCCAGGTATGGGTGGGGGTTGGAATGTCTTGAACTGAGTGTAATTTCAGTGTAATATTTTGACTCAAAGTTGAACAATATATAGTTGGTTCTTGATCTGAACACACAATATTTTACACTATACATTGATTGGCAAGGACCCCGGTGGTCCCGTCGGTAGAATGCTAGTGCATTATGCCGCCATATGTCGTCTAGCGCTGATGAAGCTGGTTCGAATACCGACAAGCGAGGATATTCTGTTGTACTATGCATCTGGGCAAAAAGTTTGTCGGTTGCTTTCCGGGGTCGGTGGTTCCTACACACAGCGGAGTGATTTTTCGGTGAAATTTACTCTCGGCGTAGAATTTCCTCCACCCGTAAAACTGACAACGTCGTGACATCCGCATAGCGGGTGAGAAATCCGCACTAGCACTGCCCCGTGATCCTTGTCTAACGGGACGACATACGGGTACCGCTATACAATACGGAGATAAGCCGCTTTCACGTGCTCACGCGCCAATCTCGATGCAGCGCGCAGCACGCTTTTGTCCACATATTGTCGTTGATTGTACAAGAATCCGCCAATCCCCACCCCTGGTCAAGTGGTCCTGCAGAAATGCTATGATGTTGGTGGGTCCTGCTGTTTTGCTATGATGCGGTTAGTACAAAGCGATGCTGGTGACCGCGTGCTCGTTCTGCCTCGTGTTTACATAGAAACTAAGCAACACGATGTAAACATTCTGATAATCACACATGAATGCACTAAAACCTCCGACATACATACATTCTGCAACTCCGCGGACGACTTGAGAATGGCGTTCTTTGGCGAGTATTAACCTAGTTATTGTTATGCCCAAATACCCACATTTTGTCGCGTTACATGGTTGAAATCATCCCATATGACGGGAATGATGATTTTAATAACAAAGATACACATTCGTGCAAAATATATAGACCGTACGCTTGAGACAAGCCCGATTTGGTATTTTAGGGTCCACACTGATGTTGGTGAGGGACCAACTGTGATGCTGGTGAGAATCCACACTGATGTTGGTGAGGATCCACTCTGATGTTGTTGAAATATTGTTCTTCCATATTACTGAACTAAAATCATGAACAAATCGATTTTAAACACCACAAGGAGAGAAAATACAGTACACCGTGAAGTCAGAAACATCTTTAGAATCGAGAACAATGACCCAAATATCACAAATTGGACTATACTGTGACATTTGTTACTTATTCTGAGTTACTTATTTGTTATTCGGAAGCATGCAAACTTTACCAAATTAACGCTGCGATAGGGTGGCTCACCTCAAGTTATGTTAGAAAAACCGAAAAACGCACCCTCTAGACCATGCACGCGGTTGCTAAATTGGGTGGCAAACAGTATACCCATTGTCGTTTCGGTAATTGTTGGCCGATTTTGACCAAATAAATGGTGTAGTGGGGTGGCCCACCCCAAACTATACTACAAAAACTGAAAACCGCACCTCTTTAGCACGTGTGGTTGCCACCGGAGGTCGCAAAAGGGCACCCAACGCCGTTTCTGTATTTATATAATTTATGGACGGATTGAGCCCAAATAATCGGTATGGTAGCGTGGCCCGTCCAACGTTATGTTAGAAAAACCTAAAACCGCACCATTCTAGCCCGTGCTGTTGCCCTAAATACTGAAACGACAATGGGTGTCACCTCATGTGGCAACCACACGGGATAGAAGGGTGCGGTTTTCGGTTTTATAGTATAACTTTGAATGGACCACCCTATCGTACGGTTTATTTGGTCAAAATCTGTCTATATATACCGAAATCTAGTTAACGGCAATGGGTGTAATTTTTGCCACTTCCTGTGGCAACCACACGGGACAGAGGGGTGTGGTTTTCTGTTTTTATAGTATAACTCGGGTTATTTCGACGAAATTTTATACGTGGTGTTACTTTTGTCCACTGAGTGTTTTGGACGGGTCGAGTCGTTACCCCGACCTGACCTTGACCTTCAAAATGATCAATTCGAGGTCAAATCGGGTAAAACCGGATGGATTTCGACGGGTACTTTTGTCGGGTACTTTTGTCCGGGCAGTGTTTTGGACGGGTCAAATCGTGACGCCACCTGACCTTGACCTTGACCTTCAAAATGGACAATTCAAGGTCAAATCGCGCAATTCGCCGAAAAGCAGAGGGGAAACAGCCCGGACCAATTCAATGTCAAATCGGGTAAAACCGGATGGATTTCGACGGGTACATTTGTCGGGTACTTTTGGACGGGTCAAAAATCGTTACCCCACCTGACCTTGGCCTTCAAAATGGACAATTCAAGGTCAAATCGCGCAATTCGCCGAAAAGCAGAGGGGAAACAGCCCGGACAAAGTCGGGTCCACCTGCTAGTATATATATATTTACGGAAGTCTCAAAATATATAGGAGATTTGGTGTTGACCACCCTACTGCACCGTTTATTTTGTCAAAATTGGTCCATAAATACCGAAACTGCATTGAATATCCGTTTTACCACATTCTGGGCCAAACGCACTGGCTAGAGGGATGCGCGGTTTTTGGTTTTACTAATATAAATTGAGGTGGGCTACCATACCGCACCGTTTATTTTGGCACAATCGGGGTGCGGTTTTCGGTTTTTCTATCGTTTCATCTTGACCACATGATTTAACACGGGTACCCATTCATTATATAAAAGTGGTATTAGAAGAATTGAGTTGATATTCTAATGCCATTCATTGTATTCACATTCTAATTTAATTCTACATTCTTGTATTTTGAAGACCAAAATATTTTACCGAGTTTCATTTCTGAATGAATTAAAAACCTGGTGCGGCGTACTTACGCCCTACATAATACGACATATATACGCCGCAATTAAGTCGAGCACGACGTATTTACGCCCTATAATGTGGTGTATATTATCTGTAATACGGCGTAATTACGTCTCAGTACGACATATATTCGCACTAATATGGCGTAATTGCGCCCTTTTGTACGACGTAATAACACAATGTAGTACCACGTACTTACGCCTAATAGTACGGCATATATCCACCGTACTTATACATCACAATACTGTGTATACATGTATATCCGCCTTAATATGGCGGAATTATACGCCCTAGTAGGCGCATATATGACACAGTTCACCAGAACATAAATTTACCCACCCCAATAGTACTAATATGATCAAGTACTATTGGATGGGGTCAATTATTGTTCTGGGTACCTCTGCAATATGCCTACACATATATAAAAATACATTTAGTGATACCATTTCCAGAAAAAGCACGAAAACGATCATTCTTCTGTTTTTGCGGCCAACACACTTGAGCGCGAAAAAGGACATTCGATGAGTACACGTGTTTCATTCGTTCTTGAATATTTGTCACACGACCATGCGATGGCCATAACTAATCTACATAGCGACCGAAACAATTGAATGTTGTTTCACAAACAACATCATGTTGTACCCCCACCAACATCGGTTTGTATATTTAACAGCTTCATAGCGGATCCTGAACAACATCGCTTTGGATCCACCAATTTATTTGTCACCTGCTTGTGCCGAATATATGCCATGTCCAAACACTTGTCACTGCCTAAAGACTTCAGTATGCTATTTTGTACCTCTCTATACATGTCATGTTTATAAATTATTCCTATTATTTGGATATAAATGGCGAAATAACAGGTATGTCACAAATTGGATTCAAATGACCTATTTAATTCACATTTAAGTAAAAAAAACGTTAGTGTGATTGCAGAAGCATTCCAGCAGACGATTACACCACTTGAATCAACAATACGCCATTTTAAATTACTCAAATTACGTCTAAACTCTCGATGTGAGTTTTGAAATATCACGCGGTCACCAGCATCGCTTTGTACTAACCGCATCATAGCAAAACAGCAGGACCCACCAACATCATAGCATTTCTGCAGGACCACTTGATCAGGGGTGACCCCGTGCAGCTTGGGACCAGGAGGTTTCGCGAGACCAAGTCCTGAATTGGAACACCGTGATTATTATAGGGTGGTCTAGACCAGAGACCAGAATTCAGCTGATTACGTTGAGAACCTCGTTTATGACGTCAACTGTAACAGAAAACGTTTTCACTAACTTATGAAGAATATTCTACATAATTCACTAGTGTGTTCAACTAAATAAATTTATATTTCAGTAAACTGCAAGCTAAAAATATTCAGATTGTTCAAAACACATAGAATAACAGAATTGTGTGAACATGTTAACGTTGTGTTGTGTACAATCTTGTTGTGCCGTGAGGAAAATATCACATGCATTTCTCGGAAATTACCATCGCGCGTTCATGCACAACAAACAAACTTGTTCATTTATACCTCAATTGCCTATTCTGTGTGTGTATATAACACCTATTTTGTAAATTTACACTCGACTGTGAGTATACAGCTTCCTACTGTATAGGTATACATCTCTACTGTGGGTGTAAATGTGCAAACGTAATGTCATGTGTTAAACGTTTAATACCCATGGATAGTATAACTACATCGTAGTTAGCAAAATAGTTCCTATGTTACATTCATTTAAAATTAGAAGTTGTCATAATATCAATTAGATATGAGGAAAATTGCCTGCATTTCAATCAAATGTAGCTTGCTATAGTCAGTAGTGTTATATGAACTATGAAACATACGGTAATTCCAAGTGACTGATCGCTCAGAAACAGGCTGACGTAATGACGTAAATGTATGCATCACTACGGGTGACGCATATTCCGTATATAGCGTCGTGTTTACATGTGTCTCTCGGTTGGAGACATACACAGAACGACACGATGTGTAAATGGGTTTGTCCATTGTCGCCTCTCGTTCTATCCTTCCGCGACAGCACGAGTGCCGTATCGACAAACCCATTTACACATCGTGTCGTTCTGTGTTTATTACATGTTTCGCATCCTAGAACCCGTGCATTAAAAATACAGGCTTAGAAGGTTTATGTAGGCACATAGAGGGCGTGTTTGGCATATGTGATGGTGCTTTTATTTTATATAGTTCCGGTTTCATGGTTGAGGCGAACGTCATGTACGTCATTTTACGGCAACGAGATGCGTACTGTACTGCTGGGAACAAGCGTGTAATAAAATTTTAAAGTAAACAGCGGAGTAGTTGAATTCGCGGATCAAATCAAAAATATTATGGCATAAACAAAATACACGCATATTAGCCGAGAGAACAAATTTTTCACCGCTCGTGCTATTGTGGGTTTAAACACTCACCAAAAGGCTCGTAGTTAAAACCACAATTCCACTCGTAGTGAAAAATTTATGTTCTCGGCTACTATGGGTGTATTCTATATGTATAGCATAGTCAAATTTATGTTGCATGTCGAATTCCATGGGGGGGGGGTGGGGGGTGGCATATGGAATGGCTTGCACGAATTGTCACGGTGATGCACTGAAAGTAGCAGATATCACATTAGCCGAGGGCATGTTCTCTTTATACTGCATTCCCAAAACAGGAGTGATTAGCCTAAGGGAGTGTTCCCCCGTGTAACACTGAATGTACGGTCCAAATGCTGCCCAGTAAGCCATCGATTCTATCAGAAAATCGCGTTATTTGATGTGAAACTCATTGTAAAATGGGTGAATAAATAGGTTATTCCATTTTCAACATTCCCGTCAAGGCGGGATTTAAATTACGACCATATGAATCGCCGGGAGAGATGAATGAGTCGTTGATGGCAACTTTATTAAAGCTACGGATACAAATTAATTTGGACAAAATTCATCTATCAATCTAATTTGGCAGCGTTAGCGCTGCGGGTCACAGGATTAAAACAAATATCGAGTCCGCCCGTCTGAAGCCATTATTGCCATAAAACGGCGCAGTTTCGCGCCAGTAAGTGAAATTTCGGCTGAATGCCATTCATGATTATGGTGCACGTGACGTGTCTGCATACTCCTACACACTCTCGATAGTTGATTAAAACGAGCGCCCTGCGCATAGAAACGGTGCAACAACCTTGTGATATGTCGATGCAGTATATGCTTTGTATGATATGTCCATTACATCAAAAACCAAAGTTCGGTCACGCCACTCTCAAATAATTAGATTTTAGTAGAATGTGGAATCTTCATGAACCACAACAATATTCATATATCGTCGTGTTGCATGATTTTGACATTAGCCATATACATAATGACGTCGTCGGGTTGCATGATTTTGACATTAGCCATATATATACATATGCCGTCTCGGGACGATCGGATGGCGGAACATATATTGAATAAAAAGAGCATGCGTGCATGGGTTGGTGTTGACTAAGTGTGGTCAATTAAATACACGATATAATCAGTATATTGTATCGAACGCCGTATACATGCACATCATATGCCTTCAATTATTCTTTTCGGGGTTGTTTTCTAACCTGTTGATTTGCAAATTGCAATGTGACCAAGACCAAGTTGTCAAGTTCCACAGTACCAGTACTGTATAGTGTTATGTATTTCTGTTATGGCACAATAAATATTTTTTAAATGAAACGAAAGTTCCAAAACTTTCACTCATATCATCTGTATTTAATAGTGGCATATTAGATGAAGAAATGACAACACAGAAGAACTTTTGATTAGTTATTAGATTACCGTTTTGAAATATACAAAAACAAACGAAAATAACGACACGAATTTGTCAGATAGC
This sequence comes from Siphonodentalium dalli, assembly GCA_032622095.1. Lineage (NCBI taxonomy): Eukaryota > Metazoa > Mollusca > Scaphopoda > Gadilida > Siphonodentaliidae > Siphonodentalium > Siphonodentalium dalli. The sequence goes on along the minus strand of CP136062.1, from coordinate 96,671,709 downwards.
TCCAATTTCTCATCCGGAAGCCTAGTGACTTTCTGAGACAAAGTAAAACAAGGAAGCGCTGTCGTGGAACGTTTGTTATTAATCGGCCGGAATTATCACTTCAGAGGATTCTTTGCTCCACACGCCGAACGGAACAACAAAACACAAAAGTATAACAATAAGGTGAACTCAGCACAACACAAACGGGAATATAATTTCAAATTCAAATGCATTAGCATGACAGGAAAGTGTTCGACGGCAAGCGCAAAGCCGTGACGTCACATGTCAAATATGGCCTGGACTATATGTGAAGTGCCCGGGTGTAGTGTGGCCCATTTCACGGATGAACCCGCGAAATTGGAGTACAGCTCTCAACCTATCAGAAGGCAGGACAGTCACGTGACATACTATAATGTAACTTCTATCAGCGATGTACATGTAACAACAGACGTACATCAACGATCTATATATCTAACCAACTACGACTCGTTCAACGCCTTTACCTATATGTGCAAGAATTAAACACAAAATAACATATTCAACCAGTTGGTGAGACGTCTTTATATCAACCACCTTAATTTCAATAGCATGTTGTTCTGCAGTCTTTGTAAACATACATATATGCACTCAGATTCAAAAAGATAATGAATCTATCGTATTCCCGCGAACTTTTCATACTGATCCATTATCAATTTTAAATCGCCGCCATATTCATGGCGACTGGTGTGACACCTGACGTCCCATCGTGCTAAGCTAGTATATAGAATACGGACAATGAGGTCCAGCCAACGGAAATACCACATTGATGACTTGGCACATCACGGTATTTATGTGATGTGCAGAATTATCATTGGGTTTTCCGTTTCCTGTTCCACTCAGGTGCATTGACATTATACAGAGAGCAGCTTGTTTGATGTGACACATTAAACAGGAACAGGGTGTGATGTAACGGAAACGTGTATATTTTAAAATCGATACATCTATACAACTGGGTTAGAATGCAGTGCAGTGGGTCATGGTGTGATACGTGCATTTGTCAGCATGTGTAGATGAACGCATGCAGTATGATGTGTTCATTCGACATATCCTCATGGAAATAGGTTCATATGGGGCGTAAATTTTCACGTATGTTCATATTTCACTTATTTTGTTTTATGAAATAAACCCACGTTGAGCATATATACACCCGTTACGTCGTTGAATGGCGCGGCCGCAGTGAAAACATAGTATAAAGAGCATGAATCTGGTAAGTCGTGTCGATGCAAAACAAATAGATTAAATAGTGCCAATATGAGCTTATTTCATATTGAAAAAAGCACTAATGTATACGGGCATAATTTGGACGCCACGTTTTACGCCCATATAGAGCGTATTATTTCTCAAATACACTCTATTTGGGCTTAAAACACGACATTCAAAATAATCCCGTATTGTGCTTATTTTTTCGAGAACAGGCTGTTCATTACTTCGTATGTTCTTGAACAAATTATCATAATTTTCTTATATGCAAATGACCGGTATATAGCACATTGATATCAGCTGTGAAATTCGGTCGAGATGTTCTCACTTGTCGGTGTTCCAAAACTGAAGTCTCACACTAACAGTCGTCCAATCTTCTAGGTGGGACAGACACAAAATAGCTTAATCCGAGTATCACCGCATTGTCATGTTGAGAGCGGTCCGACAATAACTTGTTAAGAAACACACTGACCGCGCACAGCCGTACTATATCCAAAAATCATTGATAGATTTGAACGAAGGAAAGGTGATCTATAAAATGTTATATCCGGATCTGAATTGATGGACATCTCAGTCTGTTCTCGTGAAAATAAGAACATAACCGGCTTGTTTTAGTGAGCGAAATAAGCTCATATTGGCATTATTTAAATTCGTTATATGTATAGTTGAACGGCGCGGACCACACTGATAACACAGTACAAAGGTAAATAGGCTTGTGTAGAACCTGTTGATCAAATAGTATCATATTGGACATTTAGTTTTGAAATACGTCTACATGGAACATATTTCGACCACCAAATAGTTTCATATTGAGCTTATATGATCCACGAGAACAGACTGAAATCAGATACTTCTCCGTAACGTCGTGTACACTGTACTCTATCAGAAATCGTTAACCTACATTGGAGCGAGGTCTTGGTTAGATTTGTATAAATGTGCCACCAGCGTCTATTTGATCACCCCTATCTTCATTATACAGTTATGAATAATTAAACACTGTAATCACCATACCGTTCGCGGATACTGATTGTATATTGTTCTGAAGCCCAGTGCGGTTCCAGAGGTCGTATCGGAATCAATTGCCCAGATAGAACAGCACACTAGGTCCGTCATGCGAGGCGACGCATCAGAAAGCTCCCGAGTCTTGGTTTCGTAAACTATTGTCTTGATCACTTGCCTGGTTAAATTGTGTAACTTTCGCACGCATCGAACTCGATCATGTACCGTTAACACATCCGCGATTGCACGACATAACTAGAATGCACTCAGAGAGATGCCAACGTGCGCAAAAATGTAATAAACAATAATTTAAAAAATAATTTCACTGTATTTTACTTAATTTATTTAATTTAATTTAATGTTAGCAAAAAAAGACAATTACCATTTCTCATTTCATCACAGATAAAAGGCAAATTACTATATTAATCATTTAAGTAATTAAAAATAATTCCATGTTGCCGAAAGGATGAGACTTTAATATCGATTACATTATTTTCAGCGGCATATTTTCATTTTCATTTTCCGACAAAGTCAAAGTTGACCAAAGGAGCAATTATAAGAAATAATTAATACCATTTGTGTAAATATTGATAGCAGCCAATATGCAACAATAAATATCAATAATTAATCAATAACGATCATTTTATGTAATAATAAACTCTTCAAACGGTGTTTGTGTCAACAAATGCGTTTTGTTTTGTGTTACGTCATTCGTCGTATTTGACCCGGAACTCGACTGAAGGTTAGGCTATTCAGCCTATTGCTTCGAATTACGAAATCGCGTTTTGAATGTCTCTTTTTTCCCGCACGATAAAAAGAGGTCTTCACACGAACCAAAAATTATAAAACTTCCCAATTATAAGTAAAAATACCAAAAAATGAAGGAGTCTATGTAGGTCCCGAAGGAGTCTATAGACTCTTTGATGTAGAGTTCTGATGGAGAAAATGTAGGTCGATCTATTTTTGTCATAACTCTGACGTATTTTGACCTGGGAGAAAAAAATCGAAATCGAGGCTCACTACGAGCATGCCAGTTTTAAATATAGAAACAGGGAATCCCGACAAATGGCGATATCGGCGACAAACAAATAATCGAAAACAACACATAAAATAAACAAAGCAAAAACGCGGCACACTAAAAATGTCAGAACGTTTTACGTCGTTTTTGGTGACGTCATGGAGTGAAACGGAGTAGAGTGACACCAACGTACGAATCTGTCTGATCGCCATACTGTTGCGCGAGCGCACGTAATAATACCATGCAAAGTGCACATAAATCCTCAACGTGTCTGCATGATATAAACATATTTGGAACACTGCTTGTTCTGCTTCCTTATACGATGAACTATCGCGAGTAAATGCACTATGGACAGTTGAAATATAATAACCCTTCCATGACTGAAGCTTCCTGATTTTTTGCGAAAACCATGTGCCAATGCATTCTCATATGTGGAGCCTCACATATAACATAGAATGTATTGGCCTAATAATATTTACCTTGATCGTGTAAGCCAGTGCATTCTCTTATATGATCGAGGCGAGGACACTCGCATATATGATAATGCACTGGCACATGATCTTTAAAGCGATACTGTACCCTAAATCCTGTCATTTATGGGACCATTCAACAGAACATATGCAACTAATGAATAATTTGAGGCATGGATTAGTGGCAAATATACTCATGTATTGTATGAACGATGCAAAGTTGCAAACAGTATGGTAATTATAATTAACATGAATTTATGACTGGAAATCGGTGTATCCCTTTAATGCTGCACCAGCGCAGCTCCATTCGCGAAAGGGTTCAAGTTGCCACGCCAGATTTGACACCAAATAATTCATAATTTCGCTTACCGGCCAAAAAAAATATACTTGAAATCACGATTGTGCGTATCAAGCAGGTATCCCGAAAATTCACAAAATAATTAATCAGTAATACGTCGAAAACAGCCCACGAACGCTCATACTTGTGAAATAACTTTATTCGCGGTGGGCAATCACGTGGTGAGTACCACGCATATAAAATGATCCAGTCTGGTGCAAACACACAAATAACATACTATATGAGAAACTGACACAGAACATAGCATTTTGACTGTTACGAGCATATACTAGTTTATTTTTGACACAGTTGATACCTTATTTGTTCGGAAATAATCCATGTTTTCTATAACATCTGACCAAACTTGCCAGTCGAAGGTGGGTGGAATACAATAGTCCATACATCTGGAAACCACTGATTCCCCACCGTGGTATTATCTACCACATTCATATTTAGATGAAGGAAGCGTCTTTATAAGAGCCGATCAATGGAATGTTGCTGAGCTGACAAAAATTCAAAACGGATTAAAACTTACTCTTTTGAAAGTCTATACCTGTATGGCTATCAAAACATTATGCTAATGGGTTCGTGGGTCCGATCTAATTATTTTCTGACATGTAGAATATACATAATTTGGTGATTGTATGGTGTTAACTCTAACAGGGCATGTTTTATAAATTCGATCGTTTGGGCAATTTTTCCAAAATTACCCGAACTCTGATTACCAACCAATGTGGTTATGAATCACTCCAAACTCGACTTGTATCATGCAATTCAGTGTTTGGAGAGTGGAGAGTACATTATGTGGAGAGTATATGTGCATATACCCAACCTCAATATGGCACTGCACGGACAACATTAGATGGGTTTCGTTTGTAACTTGTTTGTTTGTATATATAATGCGTCTATACAGGTGTTGTCATTCAATTCATGTCATATTATAACTTGATCAAGACTCATACGGCTATGCATTTACAGCATCATGGTTGTATCTGGTAAGGTATACAAATGACAGCATATCATAGCGAACATTACTGGAGAACGCAAATAAAATATCCGCAATTAGGGTACATTTCGAACACTAAAGTCTTAGGCACTATACATGTAAGAACTGCTGTGGCTGCCAAAGGGATGGCTATTTAGATCTTCCGATAATGTCCGTTTAAAACCTGCCAACGTACAAGCAGAACATCTCCAATGACGACGAAAGCGAAAACACCGATATAAGTATACCGCGCTTTGTCGTGCAGAACATTATAGAATTATCGCATTGTTTCGAGGTTGACACGATAAAATATTCAACTCGAGGAAGTCAGTATTCACCAAAGACGTAGACCGAGGTGAATATTGACTTCCAAGGGCTGACAATTCCTCGTGTCAACCAAGAAACAATGCGATAAATGTTGTATTATATGAATTGTCACTAACCTGTTGTTTCATTAATGAGGTGAACATCGTTAAGAATTAAAAGTAAAAAGATAAGCGGTTGAATGCATCAATGTTGACGCACAGCAATAGCGTTTCAAACGTCCACCCTCGTTATCAAATGTCCCAACTCTCAATCTCGATACATCACTGAGCAATATTGCCGATGAAACAACACAAATCGCATGTTAACACCGATATAATTATACTGGGCTTTGTCGTGCATAAACTGAATTATTACTATATACTCTCCTATATTCAACTACACCGACGTATGCAATAACCCGAAGTTTTACAGGAAAATTCAATAAAATAATTTATTCCTGTCGACTCGATATATCCGGTGATGTTATTTTCGATGTGAAGAAAGACAGCCCTGTCGGCAACCTTCGAATCTCGGCGGTGATAGATGAACCTTTAGAAAACCTTTGTTGCGAACTGAATAGAACAAATCTTCTTACATAGTCTAGTCATTGATTTTTTAGCTTTTGCGGGTTTTTGAATTGGATGCCGTATGCTTTCTCGGAATTTATTAAAACGGCATATAGTCAATGTTTAGCAATATATTACCATCGACATCGATCGTGTTAATCAATCACGCTGATTTTATTGCTGGTGTGGATGGACTATATTCGGCACCGAATCCGTACGGACCACAATATGTTCGTGTGCATGGTATTGAGTGTTCCAGAAAGTACGATACAGTATGGTTTTCTGTGGTATTTCGTCGCTGCAGCCACTGTATGCAAACTCAACACCTGGTGAACAACTGATTTTCCAAGAAATGAATCAAGATATCGTCGCTTTGAGTGTGTCAGGTAACCGCGCCTATTGGAAAGGGAACCAGTTATGTGCCATAGCTGCAGGACGTCGACGTCATGCATATGACGGACCAATTCGCATTGTACCAATTAAGCTCGTGATATGTATTTTATTTATTTTTATGACGAGTCATGCGTTATGTTCTAGAGCAGCAAGAAAAGAAGTTAATTTATTGATTAACACTTACGCTAACTCCGTACCATTATAATAGCGTTTAGTCATCAACACTTACACTAACTCCGTACCATCAGAAGAGCGTTCAGTGATCAACACTTGCACTAACTCCGTACCATATGTTCAACTTCAATAGCAGCGTATTTCAAAACGAAATACTTTAATAGTGGCACTATTTGGGCAATACCTTCTATACAAGCCTATATGTATCGTGGTAATGCGTGCATGTTCACTGTAGCCCGTGCAAATCAGGTGAATAACGGTATAGGTTCACACTGAATCAAACAATGTAAGTCCAATGTGAACCAAATTGTATCTGAATAACGGGTACAGGGAATATAACCGGTATAGGTTCACACTGAATCAAATCATATTTGTCCAACATGAACCTACGTGCATGAGAATATGTTGTTTTCCACAAACAACCTCAATTTCGCGTTATGTTTACCACAATGCATGCTATGCCACAAAAGTTAGACATTTGCGTGTTGCTGCGATCCTTTGTACATGAGTCGGAAACAACGATTGCGATTCTGCACCAATGATAAAACTTTATTCATTAAGAGTAGAATTACTCCTACGCTTCCCTTATGTTGGTGTAATTTCAATTGTTTCATGTCTCGTAACGGTGCACCATCCAATTGACGCTTCGGCAGATATCGACATTATCCAATCAGATAACGGCATCTTTCACTGAGAGTCTAGCGTGATTTCCGGTAAGACATCAATGTTTGTTTACTAGCGTAGCAACACTCAATATCGGCGGATGTTTGTTCGGATTAAACATCATTTTTGTGTAATTAGCAAGACTATTAAATATCATACTAAGTATCCGTGCATCACCTTATCATCCAATCAGAAAATGTTGTCATTTATTCCTGGTTTGGTGATTAATTTCGACTCCCGGCGAGAGATTTCGTTTGTTTTATTAACAGTTCATACTGGTTCTTAAGGATAATTTGTTCGATGTGCACCAGAATATTTCCAAGCTGAGTCGGGTTTTCATAAAATGGTGAAAACGTGTAGCCATGGGAGGTGTAACACTGACAATCGATACCCGGAGTGAATTTTATTCCGCTTGCGAAGCCGAACGTTGACATTGACAAACTATGTTATTATAATTGAATAGTTATTGTGTTCTTATATCTGACTGCTAGAAAATTTTAGTAGGCATTTCATATGAGGTGTGTTCACAGTTCGTGAGCTGCAACTGATTATGGGATTACGTAATGATGCAATTATGTGCAAAATGGGGTCTCAGTCCCGGCCCAATAAAACCATGTTTAACCGGATCCATGTCAGTCTAATCACCTTTGTTAATGAGTCTGCCAAATAACGAGAGTGTCACTTACATCCTGGCTGCATTAGTAATGACGTGTGAAGTAATTGATTTATAATAAGTGTTGTCTCAGTGACAGTTATACCTATAATCAACAAGTCTCATCACACTTGGCTTCTTTTTGTGTCGATCATTTGGAAGTCTGGCCTTTGTTACACATAACTTGGTGAAATCCACAGGCTCGATCTTGTCACCACGTGGAACAGACCACAGTGACTGTTGAGGAACGGATGTACATGTCAGTTTTGATGGAATATCTTTCAATCCATGTAGTTGCCATTATTGTAAGGACAGAATAACACCAACCGCATGTGAACAACCACTGTTTCGGAAAAAAACTAAATCCTCAGATGACAAGCTTGTTGGTTAGGGCTGGGGGTTGTATGTATTTCACAAAGTAAATCCCCCAAATATAACATTTTGGAATTGGGGTGAGTAAAGGTAATATAAGGTCAGCGCGTTTTAAACGTTTTATAGATATAAATTACCAATACAGAATCAGTGTGTATCAGCAGCATTGGGACTTATTAGGTCTATAGGGCAAATCGAAATGCGATTAGGTGACCCAAACAGACTTCTCTATATTTGTATTGTATTGTGTTTGTGTTTTTTATTTGATTTAAAAAATTTAATATTGTTTATACACCAAACAGACTTGATGCTAATTTGTGTTGACAAACACAATAAATTTAGGTGGTGATAATAAATGTTGATTCTTACGTTTAAATCGTCATTTAGCTACAAAATGCCGTTATGCAACTTATGGTCAAACTAGTTTTGAAGAAATGCACGTGATCGCTGATCGGGGGGGGGGGGGGCGGCTTGACCAAAATCAGTAGCAACACAAACGTTCTGAGCGTCATAGCATACGAACACAACACTAAAACGTATACAAACATCAAAATCACTCGTTATGAATAATAAGCTCGGAATATACGGATCGGATATATATTCCACATATTGATCGTATAGTTTCGGCAAATGTATGGTGAATTGCACAGCACAAACTTGTATATTCACAAAAATAATGCAGCATTAAAAAGATATAATTATTGCACTCACCCAGCTTGACAAGAGCAGTGGAAATCGGAAATATTCGATGAATCAACCTCTAAATCAACCTGGAGTGGACTTTCATTTTTCCGCTGGTTTCGGTGACATTTTGCTCCAACAAACAGTTTATTTTCCAACGTATTTATTGACACGTTGTGGACATAACCTTCGCTATAGTATCCGAAACCTTGCAGACGGGATTTTAAAGATGTTCCCACCGAATTGAAAAAGATTTTATCGAAATTGTCCGGCAAATCCGACGAGCTGCTATGCGCGGCTTCACAGTTTCACTCATATATATTTACCATTTGATTGTCTTACCGCAGCCAGTCCTAAGCTGTAGGCGAGGTTATTGGCCGCTGACCGAAAGGTGAATTGACACATGTCTCACACACGATGTGTTATATACACTACATGGTTGGCATGCATCATTGTTACATGTCCCATTACACATTGAGTCATATACACATATACACTGGTTGGCATGTACCAACAAATTGTTACATGTCCCATACACATTGAGTCATATACACATATACACTGGTTGGCATGTACCAACCAATTGTTACATGTCCCATACACATTGAGTCATATACACATATACACTGGTTGGCATGTACCAACCAATTGTTACATGTCCCATACACATTGAGTCATATACACATATACACTGGTTGGCATGTACCAACCAATTGTTACATGTCCCATACACATTGAGTCATATACACATATACACTGGTTGGCATGTACCAACCAATTGTTACATGTCCCATACACATTGAGTCATATACACATATACACTGGTTGGCATGTACCAACCAATTGTAGATATACGTGCCCGCGCATAGGATGTTCTAACAAACTCGTTTTATGCGAATGATTGACACTTCCTATAGTCTCCATGTTGTGTTACGAATGATTGACACTTCCTATAGTCTCCATGTTGTGTTCCGCCCACGTATTTAGGGACACGGTTCCACAGATTCGTTATTAAATCGATGATAACTCGGTTAGGTCGCCAATCGCGGAAAATACTGCTTAATGAACAAGTCAGAGTGACAGGATGCGAGTTTCATTTGATTACGACAACAATCATGATTATTGATATACGACGCAACCCTGTTCTCGTGAAAATAAGCACATAACGAGCCTTTATTAATGAGCTAAATAAGCTCATATTGACATTATTTAACCCCAATTTACACTCAGTATGGACCTAAAATGGGACTTTTTTCACTGCAACTTATCCTCTTTCACATTTTACCTATTTATTCACATAGGCTCATATTGGACAGTGAGCTTATACCAGTTATTCCGTTGAATGACACTGGCCGCAGTGTAAACACAGTATAAAGAGCTTACATCTGTAAGTCATTCTGATGAAAAAGGTAGATTAAATGATGCCAATACGGGTTTATTTGTTCTGGAAATAGTCCCATATTGGACTGTTTTAAAAAACACGTTTAGGTCCATATAGAGCGTATATCGATGTTAAATACATACTCGCATCGAGGAACTGCCCCCTCACTGGGTATCATCAATACAGGTGGCATGTAGGTCTTGTCTCGTGTTGAGTTTACGGGATTTGTTATTATTATGACAGTCAGCATATTCTCCAATATATCATTTACATATAGTTAACCTGTCAATTTGTTTGTACGTACTATTGAGAAATGTTCGTTCCGAATTGCAAGAACGCTGTTTGAAATGCTTCATCTCCCCACAGAATTGAAATCACAAATTTAGTCAAAAACTGTCTTTATTGACCGGCCTCAGATATCAGCTGCAAATAAGTAAAAATACCACGTGATCAATTAAATTTCAGCGTTATAATGTATCTCCAGCCTTTAATAGAAAGCAATGGAAACCGAACTTGGCAGTAACCAAAACTTTAAAATCGATTTCCCACAAAAATGAAAATATAGATCTAGAGATAAATATATATAACTCTTTAATTCTGACGCCCCGGAGAGAATCCGCTGGAATCAAAAATAAGGCCTTGACTCTTGGATTATACTTCATCAACTTCTGGCTGAAATTACTCGGTAGGAAGCGAAGTATTATACGGTGGCTTGGAGAAATAAATTGAGCTCAACTGCCAGTTTTGCGGAAGCCGATCTGTCGTGCGCGTCTAAGGCAGGAGCGGAAGTTAGTTGTCGACTCAGAAACAAACACCAATTATGCGTCAATTTCCGTTCTTCAGAATCCAATCGGACTCCAATGCGTGATTTCTCTCGAATACTAATGAAGAATATATACAACTGTTACAGTTAACTCGTTTGCGGCATGGATTAACTTTCTCCGTACTGAACTGAATCTTTCAGGCCTTTAAAATGTGTACATCGGAATAGTCTATTATTGATTTGGAGGGATGCTAAGGCGATACAAGCAGACGACATATAAATACAAGTATAAATATTATCCTACTTATTAAAGGAAATGTTCAGATATGGTCGTTTTGTTGAACGTATTATCTGGACACTTCCTATAGGCCTATATGTGATAACTACTCATTAATGATGCTTTATTGTGAAAGGGTTAATTGTGCAAGAATGTAGGTCCTGCGTTTTAGTTGACTAGACACTGGCTCTTTGTGGCTACGTCGTTCTGTTCTACACGCCGTCATTAGAGACCAGTGAAATCCATCCACCATTATCACGTCATCGGGCAAAATAATGGCAGGCTATTTTTAGTACGCGTCGTGACCTAACAATTTCCCAACTAGAAAACTGTATATAAAATGGAACTTGGACAGTTTATTGTTCAATTTTTCAACGCAACAATCAATACGGATACAGAAAGCTATATGAAGAATTTTAGCGACAAGATATGTGCGCAGGTAGAGGGATAATGTCGCAAGAACTATACTCGACCTTCACCTCAGAATGTGCAGTCACGTTATATTCAACTAATTAACGGGTCTTTTTCGGGTGGTTTCTAGAACACCAAAGTGGGTGGAACATCTTGATATATAAGTCAAATTGCACATGCGGGCGGAATGGAGTCGATTTTATATTATAGGTGCGCGCCCGACGAGTATACCATTTATTGAGGTCAAGGACGAGTATAGCTCTTGCGACATTACCCCGCTATCATGTGTGCATCTGTCGGATAGCAACCGCGATTCTCTTTTATGGTCGGTTGGGGAAGTTATCCCGTGACGTCATTTTCAAAATGGCGAATGGAATGTACTGGTCTCCCATGACGACGAAGATAGCAGAGCATCGGCGCGTCATATAGCCGGCTTCTCGTCCTGCGCACCAGATGGTGTAAATTAATATTTATAAAGATTAAATTACACAACCTGATGCGCAGGTTGATACGCTTGCTTTATGACGCGTCGACACTATATATGACATATATGCTATGTTCGTGATGTCTTTGCGAATAATTCCCGAGCATTTTCGTGAACTCGTTTGGTTCGGCTCGGCGTATTGGGGTTCACGACGTTGTCAGTTTATGGGTGGGGAAATACCCCTACTCAGATAGTTATTTTCATTTGGGGACATCACCCCGATACCCGTAGGAACCACCGACCCAGGAGAGCGACTGACAAGATTGTCCATTTAATTGAATCAGAATTGCCATTCCCTGTGTGTGGATAACAATTCCTCGTGTCAACCAAGAAACAATGTGATAAATGTTGTATTATATGAATTGTCACTAACCTGTTGTTTCATTAATGAGGTGAACATCGTTAAGAATTAAAAGTAAAAAGATAAGCGGTTGAATGCATCAATGTTGACGCACAGCAATAGCGTTTCAAACGTCCACCCTCGTTATCAAATGTCCCAACTCTCAATCTCGATACATCACTGAGCAATATTGCCGATGAAACAACACAAATCGCATGTTAACACCGATATAATTATACTGGGCTTTGTCGTGCATAAACTGAATTATTACTATATACTCTCCTATATTCAACTACACCGACGTATGCAATAACCCGAAGTTTTACAGGAAAATTCAATAAAATAATTTATTCCTGTCGACTCGATATATCCGGTGATGTTATTTTCGATGTGAAGAAAGACATCCCTGTCGGCAACCTTCGAATCTCGGCGGTGATAGATGAACCTTTAGAAAACCTTTGTTGCGAACTGAATAGAACAAATCTTCTTACATAGTCTAGTCATTGATTTTTTAGATTTTGCGGGTTTTTGAATTGGATGCCGTATGCTTTCTCGGAATTTATTAAAACGGCATGTAGTCAATGTTTAGCAATATATTACCATCGACATCGATCGTGTTAATCAATCACGCTGATTTTATTGCTGGTGTGGATGGACTATATTCGGCACCGAATCCGTACGGACCACAATATGTTCGTGTGCATGGTATTGAGTGTTCCAGAAAGTACGATAGTGTATGGTTTTCTGTGGTATTTCGTCGCTGCAGCCACTGTATGCAAACTCAACACCTGGTGAACAACTGATTTTCCAAGAAATGAATCAAGATATCGTCGCTTTGAGTGTGTCAGGTAACCGCGCCTATTGGAAAGGGAACCAGTTATGTGCCATAGCTGCAGGACGTCGACGTCATGCATATGACGGACCAATTCGCATTGTACCAATTAAGCTCGTGATATGAATTTTATTTATTTTTATGACGAGTCATGCGTTATGTTCTAGAGCAGCAAGAAAAGAAGTTAATTTATTGATTAACACTTACGCTAACTCCGTACCATTATAATAGCGTTTAGTCATCAACACTTACACTAACTCCGTACCATCAGAAGAGCGTTCAGTGATCAACACTTGCACTAACTCCGTACCATATGTTCAACTTCAATAGCAGCGTATTTCAAAACGAAATACTTTAATAGTGGCACTATTTGGGCAATACCTTCTATACAAGCCTATATGTATCGTGGTAATGCGTGCATGTTCACTGTAGCCCGTGCAAATCAGGTGAATAACGGTATAGGTTCACACTGAATCAAACAATGTAAGTCCAATGTGAACCAAATTGTATCTGAATAACGGGTACAGGGAATATAACCGGTATAGGTTCACACTGAATCAAATAATATTTGTCCAACATGAACCTACGTGCATGAGAATATGTTGTTTTCCACAAACAACCTCAATTTCGCGTTATGTTTACCACAATGCATGCTATGCCACAAAAGTTAGACATTTGCGTGTTGCTGCGATCCTTTGTACATGAGTCGGAAACAACGATTGCGATTCTGCACCAATGATAAAACTTTATTCATTAAGAGTAGAATTACTCCTACGCTTCCCTTATGTTGGTGTAATTTCAATTGTTTCATGTCTCGTAACGGTGCACCATCCAATTGACGCTTCGGCAGATATCGACATTATCCAATCAGATAACGGCATCTTTCACTGAGAGTCTAGCGTGATTTCCGGTAAGACATCAATGTTTGTTTACTAGCGTAGCAACACTCAATATCGGCGGATGTTTGTTCGGATTAAACATCATTTTTGTGTAATTAGCAAGACTATTAAATTTCATACTAAGTATCCGTGCATCACCTTATCATCCAATCAGAAAATGTTGTCATTTATTCCTGGTTTGGTGATTAATTTCGACTCCCGGCGAGAGATTTCGTTTGTTTTATTAACAGTTCATACTGGTTCTTAAGGATAATTTGTTCGATGTGCACCAGAATATTTCCAAGCTGAGTCGGGTTTTCATAAAATGGTGAAAACGTGTAGCCATGGGAGGTGTAACACTGACAATCGATACCCGGAGTGAATTTTATTCCGCTTGCGAAGCCGAACGTTGACATTGACAAACTATGTTATTATAATTGAATAGTTATTGTGTTCTTATATCTGACTGCTAGAAAATTTTAGTAGGCATTTCATATGAGGTGTGTTCACAGTTCGTGAGCTGCAACTGATTATGGGATTACGTAATGATGCAATTATGTGCAAAATGGGGTCTCAGTCCCGGCCCAATAAAACCATGTTTAACCGGATCCATGTCAGTCTAATCACCTTTGTTAATGAGTCTGCCAAATAACGAGAGTGTCACTTACACCCTGGCTGCATTAGTAATGACGTGTGAAGTAATTGATTTATAATAAGTGTTGTCTCAGTGACAGTTATACCTATAATCAACAAGTCTCATCACACTTGGCTTCTTTTTGTGTCGATCAGTTGGAAGTCTGGCCTTTGCTACACATAACTTGGTGAAATCCACAGGCTCGATCTTGTCACCACGTGGAACAGACCACAGTGACTGTTGAGGAACGGATGTACATGTCAGTTTTGATGGAATATCTTTCAATCCATGTAGTTGCCATTGTTGTAAGGACAGAATAACACCAACCGCATGTGAACAACCACTGTTTCGGAAAAAAACAAAATCCTCAGATGACAAGCTTGTTGGTTAGGGCTGGGGGTTGTATGTATTTCACAAAGTAAATCCCCCAAATATAACATTTTGGAATTGGGGTGAGTAAAGGTAATATAAGGTCAGCGCGTTTTAAACGTTTTATAGATATAAATTACCAATACAGAATCAGTGTGTATCAGCAGCATTGGGACCGATTAGGTCTATAGGGCGAATCGAAATGCGATTAGGTGACCCAAACAGACTTCTCTATATTTGTATTGTATTGTGTTTGTGTTTTTTATTTAAAAAATTTAATATTGTTTATACACCAAACAGACTTGATGCTAATTTGTGTTGACAAACACAATAAATTTAGGTGGTGATAATAAATGTTGATTCTTACGTTTAAATCGTCATTTAGCTACAAAATGCCGTTATGCAACTTATGGTCAAACTAGTTTTGAAGAAATGCACGTGATCGCTGATCGGGAGGGGCGGCTTGACCAAAATCAGTAGCAACACAAACGTTCTGAGCGTCATAGCATACGAACACAACACTAAAATGTATACAAACATCAAAATCACTCGTTATGAATAATAAGCTCGGAATATACGGATCGGATATATATTCCACATATTGATCGTATAGTTTCGGCAAATGGATGGTGAATTGCATAGCACAAACTTGTATATTCACAAAAATAATGCAGCATTAAAAAGATATAATTATTGCACTCACCCAGCTTGACAAGAGCAGTGGACATCGGAAATATTCGATGAATCAACCTCTAAATCAACCTGGAGTGGACTTTCATTTTTCCGCTGGTTTCGGTGACATTTTGCTCCAACAAACAGTTTATTTTCCAACGTATTTATTGACACGTTGTGGACACAACCTTCGCTATAGTATCTGAAACCTTGCAGACGGGATTTTAAAGATGTTCCCACCGAATTGAAAAAGATTTTATCGAAATTGTCCGGCAAATCCGACGAGCTGCTATGTGCGGCTTCACAGTTTCACTCATATATATTTACCATTTGATTGTCTTACCGCAGCCAGTCCTAAGCTGTAGGCGAGGTTATTGGCCGCTGGCCGAAAGGTGAATTGACACATGTCTCACACACGATGTGTTATATACACTACATGGTTGGCATGCATCATTGTTACATGTCCCATACACATTGAGTCATATACACATATACACTGGTTGGCATGTACCAACCAATTGTTACATGTCCCATACACATTGAGTCATATACACATATACACTGGTTGGCATGTACCAACCAATTGTTACATGTCCCATACACATTGAGTCATATACACATATACACTGGTTGGCATGTACCAACCAATTGTTACATGTCCCATACACATTGAGTCATATACACATATACACTGGTTGGCATGTACCAACCAATTGTTACATGTCCCATACACATTGAGTCATATACACATATACACTGGTTGGCATGTACCAACCAATTGTTACATGTCCCATACACATTGAGTCATATACACATATACACTGGTTGGCATGTACCAACCAATTGTTACATGTCCCATACACATTGAGTCATATACACATATACACTGGTTGGCATGTACCAACCAATTGTTACATGTCCCATACACATTGAGTCATATACACATATACACTGGTTGGCATGTACCAACCAATTGTTACATGTCCCATACACATTGAGTCATATACACATATACACTGGTTGGCATGTACCAACCAATTGTTACATGTCCCGTACACATTGAGTCATATACACATATACACTGGTTGGCATGTACCAACCAATTGTTACATGTCCCATACACATTGAGTCATATACACATATACACTGGTTGGCATGTACCAACCAATTGTTACATGTCCCATACACATTGAGTCATATACACATATACACTGGTTGGCATGTACCAACCAATTGTTACATGTCCCATACACATTGAGTCATATACACATATACACTGGTTGGCATGTACCAACCAATTGTTACATGTCCCATACACATTGAGTCATATACACATATACACTGGTTGGCATGTACCAACCAATTGTTACATGTCCCATACACATTGAGTCATATACACATATACACTGGTTGGCATGTACCAACCAATTGTTACATGTCCCATACACATTGAGTCATATACACATATACACTGGTTGGCATGTACCAACCAATTGTAGATATACGTGCCCGCGCATAGGATGTTCTAACAAACTCGTTTTATGCGAATGATTGACACTTCCTATAGTCTCCATGTTGTGTTACGAATGATTGACACTTCCTATAGTCTCCATGTTGTGTTCCGCCCACGTATTTAGGGACACGGTTCCACATATTCGTTATTAAATCGATGATAACTCGGTTAGGTCGCCAATCGCGGAAAATACTGCTTAATGAACAAGTCAGAGTGACAGGATGCGAGTTTCATTTGATTACGACAACAATCATGATTATTGATATACGACGCAACCCTGTTCTCGTGAAAATAAGCACATAACGAGCCTTTATTAATGAGCTAAATAAGCTCATATTGGCATTATTTAACCCCAATTTACACTCAGTATGGACCTAAAATGGGACTTTTTTCACTGCAACTTATCCTCTTTCACATTTTACCTATTTATTCACATAGGCTCATATTGGACAGTGAGCTTATACCAGTTATTCCGTTGAATGACACTGGCCGTAGTGTAAACACAGTATAAAGAGCTTACATCTGTAAGTAATTCTGATGAAAAAGTTAGATTAAATGATGCCAATACGGGTTTATTTGTTCTGGAAATAGTCCCATATTGGACTGTTTTAAAAAACACGTTTAGGTCCATATAGAGCGTATATCGATGTTAAATACATACTCGCATCGAGGAACTGCCCCCTCACTGGGTATCATCAATACAGGTGGCATGTAGGTCTTGTCTCGTTTTGAGTTTACGGGATTTGTTATTATTATGACAGTCAGCATATTCTCCAATATATCATTTACATATAGTTAACCTGTCAATTTGTTTGTACGTACTATTGAGAAATGTTCGTTCCGAATTGCAAGATCGCTGTTTGAAATGCTTCATCTCCCCACAGAATTGAAATCACAAATTTAGTCAAAAACTGTCTTTATTGACCGGCCTCAGATATCAGCTGTAAATAAGTAAAAATACCACGTGATCAATTAAATTTCAGCGTTATAATGTATCTCCAGCCTTTAATAGAAAGCAATGGAAACCGAACTTGGCAGTAACCAAAACTTTAAAATCGATTTCCCACAAAAATGAAAATATAGATCTAGAGATAAATATATATAACTCTTTAATTCTGACGCCCCGGAGAGAATCCGCTGGAATCAAAAATAAGGCCTTGACTCTTGGATTATACTTCATCAACTTCTGGCTGAAATTACTCGGTAGGAAGCGAAGTATTATACGGTGGCTTGGAGAAATAAATTGAGCTCAACTGCCAGTTTTGCGGAAGCCGATCTGTCGTGCGCGTCTAAGGCAGGAGCGGAAGTTAGTTGTCGACTCAGAAACAAACACCAATTATGCGTCAATTTCCGTTCTTCAGAATCCAATCGGACTCCAATGCGTGATTTCTCTCGAATACTAATGAAGAATATATACAACTGTTACAGTTAACTCGTTTGCGGCATGGATTAACTTTCTCCGTACTGAACTGAATCTTTCAGGCATTTAAAATGTGTACATCGGAATAGTCTATTATTGATTTGGAGGGATGCTAAGGCGATACAAGCAGACGACATATAAATACAAGTATAAATATGATCCTACTTATTAAAGGAAATGTTCAGATATGGTCGTTTTGTTGAACGTATTATCTGGACATTTCCTATAGGCCTATATGTGATAACTACTCATTAATGATGCTTTATTGTGAAAGGGTTAATTGTGCAAGAATGTAGGTCCTGCGTTTTAGTTGACTAGACACTGGCTCTTTGTTGCTACGTCGTTCTGTTCTACACGCCGTCATTAGAGACCAGTGAAATCCATCCACCATTATCACGTCATCGGGCAAAATAATGGCAGGCTATTTTTAGTACGCGTCGTGACCTAACAATTTCCCAACTAGAAAACTGTATATAAAATGGAACTTGGACAGTTTATTGTTCAATTTTTCAACGCAACAATCAATACGGATACAGAAAGCTATATGAAGAATTTTAGCGACAAGATATGTGCGCAGGTAGAGGGATAATGTCGCAAGAACTATACTCGACCTTCACCTCAGAATTTGCAGTCACGTTATATTCAACTAATTAACGGGTCTTTTTCGGGTGGTTTCTAGAACACCAAAGTGGGTGGAACATCTTGATATATAAGTCAAATTGCACATGCGGGCGGAATGGAGTCGATTTTATATTATAGGTGCGCGCCCTACGAGTATACCATTTATTGAGGTCAAGGACGAGTATAGCTCTTGCGACATTACCCCGCTACCATGTGTGCATCTGTCGGATAGCAACCGCGATTCTCTTTTATGGTCGGTTGGGGAAGTTATCCCGTGACGTCATTTTCAAAATGGCGAATGGAATGTACTGGTCTCCCATGACGACGAAGATAGCAGAGCGTCGGCGCGTGATAGAGCCGGCTTCTCGTCCTGCGCACCAGATGGTGTAAATTAATATTTATAAAGATCAAATTACACAACCTGATGCGCAGGTTGATACGCTTGCTTTATGACGCGTCGACACTATATATGACATATATGCTATGTTCGTGATGTCTTTGCGAATAATTACCGAGCATTTTCGTGAACTCGTTTGGTTCGGCTCGGCGTATTGGGGTTCACGACGTTGTCAGTTTATGGGTGGGGAAATACCCCTACTCAGATAGTTATTTTCATTTGGGGACATCACCCCGATACCCGTAGGAACCACCGACCCAGGAGAGCGACTGACAAGATTGTCCATTTAATTGAATCAGAATTGCCATTCCCTGTGTGTGGATAACATAACCGTGCTGGTCGGGATTCCAACCATCATCGCTAACGCTACCGGCATACATGTATGTACATGTAGGCATAATGCGCTATATCGCCAACTTGTCCTCCATGTCGTAAACTCGTGACCCATGTATGGGCCCAGGTATCTACGCACGGAGAACGAAGTGAAATAATACGGACGCAAAGCGCACAATGAGCTCGAATATATCAAATGATCTTCTCCCTCACCTTTCTATTTTTGCAAAATATGCATTGATCTATTTCAAATCCTCATGTCTGATCGCAGCAGCAAAGTTTAGACTGGAAGTGTAGCGCACGAACTGTAGTAAGGGGCAGTGGTGTTGCCCGGGATGTGTCATGTTAATTGTAATATAGAGTGTCGAATGTATCGGACGAGTTGGCAAGTTGAAATAAAGAACCGGGCCTCATGAAGATTGACAGGGAAATTCATATAAACAATTAAGATTGCTTGTAAGTTTCGAACGAGATTTGGAAATTTGATTTTGTTATCTACATGCCGGTTGTATGCCTTTAATGTTGCGACAAAATGTTATCTTCGTATGTATTTCAAGAATTGTCTCTCCAGAAAACGAGCTAGCTATATGCATCTGCGCCATTCCGCCCTCGTTACATTTAATAGTATTTCTTGTACATATACCCAAGCGGGTTATAACATATTTATGAACTGATTCACACCCATAGGAGAACGAAATGGAGCCACTCTCTGTCATGATATGTGTTTTTCGTCGATTAGATGGTGAAGCTCGTTTAATTCAAATTTCGATATGAATTGTGTTCTACACCGAGTGACGATAGCTTGGTTCGTGTATATTTATATACCGTGCGTGCGCGCTTTCAATGTGCGGTGGTCATCAATATAACTGATCCGGGTGTGATATATAATATAGCGATTGAAACAACATTAAAAACCCAAATCAACCGATCAACCCGAAGTTGCACTTAAGATAATTTAATTTCCGTATCGTGAATATGCGCAAGGCTCGCAACATGTGTACCTACGTTATTATGCGTTATTTCTAAATTATACAATGTACTTTTATAGAAACTAAGCCGGGATGCCAACTTTCTTTTGGTTGTTGGTTGCGTCTGGTCACCTTCGTCTGCATAGCCACGTCAGTTAGAATATGTTATTGTGCCGCTTATCGACGTTAATATCCGTTATTCCGGGTGATATATGCAACAAAGTCATCGATCGGTGTTTACTAAAGCAAGAATCGTGTTTGTGTATCAAACATGCGAAGAGGGGTCGTGATGAGACTGCTATCTTTCTTTCTGTTGTTTGCCAGCGCAAGTCCCAGAGGTCATGCCTCGCCCCGACGCGAAGTACAGATAGCATCCTAGCGCTGTCGATATATCAGTACTTTAGATATTATCACAAAAAACGAACCCACCTGTTATATCACTGAACCCTTAGTGCAGACGGGTAAATATTATTCTTTGTTTATCTTTGTGTTAGGGACCTCAGCATCTTCGAAATTAGATTTGATTTCGAATCTACAGACGTTATTTTGTTCCATTATTTAAAGTAAGTTGTTTTCGCAATTAGAAAGACAATAGAGACCTTTCGCAAAATCACGATTACGTGTACGGTTATGGACAATATATTGCCAGTATACGGCCACAAATTCGATCTTTAGGCAGGTGGGTTCTTATCACAATGAAAAGAAATTCAAAATTCTGTTAGCTAATAGTAAGACACATATTATGAGAAAGTTATGTAAGTTTATCCGACTTATTAATGAAACTGTAAACTGCTCTCCTGGATAACTTAATCATTGCACTCCACGTCACTTTCTTTTCTATTTCAAAACTATTGTTGTGTACTGACCGTTATACTTATGATTATATATATTCTAATACCATTACATGTATATATCACTTATGTATGTACAATGGTGAATGAATAAAGACTTACGTAGCAAGGTAAACATACACTCAGATTCATACTGATACTGAGTCTATTGCATTCCCATCAACTTTTCATTTCTGAACGGTTGTGGGCTTCCCCCAAATTACGTCACACCGCACTAAATATAAATTTGAAATTAGTTGTGATTGACAGGTGTAAACATGGTCACGTGCCAGTGCCGCCATGGCCGCTTCAACCATGTGAAGCCGATTCTAAGAATCGGAATTAATAGTTGCAGGGTTTGTGACTTTTCGTTCGGCGGTTGTTTTACTGACAATAAAGGGAAACAGCTAGCTTCCGGGATCCAAAATAATATGTACAATAACTAAGACAGATCTTCTTGAAATTATAAAAAATGTCAATTTATGTGGATCTCTTGGACTCAGAACGAATTATTTTTTAGATTGGCCAGGCGATTTGTCGCCCATGTTGTAAAAAAATAACACAAATCAACGGCCACGAATCAAAAATACATGAATGTCGGGGCTATCTGCTAAAACAACTACAGAACTAAAAAAAAGTTAAATGACATAACAAAACGATCTATCAGTTCCCAGTACAGTAGTACCACCGCAGCCAAAACGAGCGAAGAGCAACACAATTCTACCACCAACCCCACCGAAACCCCCTGACCTTACACAGCCGTATTATTAGCTCCAAAGATTGGCCAGTTGTACCCTAATTACAGTTGCCCGCAATCCAAATTCCGGTGATTCTTGATTTTAAACTTTCGCCCTCTCGTCAACAATCTACTTTATTTGTCGATTTGTGAATTTCTCTTCCGGTATAACATGACGTCATGGATACTATTTTAACAACATTTAGCCACACCTTCGGAATTTCCACACTGAGAGCACGTGACATGTTACTAGTTTTTTTTATTGGGGCACACATTTCTTGAAGCTAAGTTTTGATTGGCGGTAATTACAAGGAATCCAGGGTTTGGGAAATGAAAACTGAACGAAAGGTCGTCAGACCCACTATGTTTTATATGTGGGTATGTAGTTTACTCCAGACTGGGTTCTTATATGAGACGAAATATACCCCACGCAGTTTAATTATGTACAGATGTGCCAATGTTGTGCCACCTGTCCTGCTTACGCGCGGTGTATAACACACGGATAAGAACATGGGGTATGAATGAGATACACCTTTACCTTTAAATATATATGTAACTGAATATAGTGAGGCATATGCCGTCTCGTGAATTAACGATCATAATTATGTAAGTCGTAATGGTTTCCACCTTACTAGGACAATTATATCCTACCTGTAATCCTAATAAAGATTTAGCGAAAGGTCTCCATTGAAGCCTGATTTCAGTCGCCTATATGCATGCCCAGGAAACATTAGGGTTATATGTAACTTGTGACATTAGAATGTAGAAACGCAACGTAGATTATTATTTTTTATTTTTCCGACCCACCACCCCGGGAACGCAAATTGTTTTCCTTTCTGGTCTCAGACACCCACCCTTCCAACACAAGTTAGTTTTTTTAATGGTTTATTACTCAGACACAATATGTGCAACATGAGCTAAGAACTAGATAAATAACATGACTAAACTACACTCAATATACAGTACACAACACAATATAAGCATCACGCTTATGCATGCTAATGCATTTAAATGTTAAAGTACGATTTTGTTTGTGTTGTATATGAGTTACCTGAGTTCACCAACTTGTTAGAATCGTGTTGGTTATTGTTGCGGTCGGTGCACGGAGCAAATTCTAATCATAAGTGGTAATTCCGGCCCGACTAATAAAAAACGTTACATAACAGCACTTCCATATTTTACTTTGTCTCAGAAAGTCGCTCGGCTTCCGGATGAATGAGAAATTTGACAAATTCGCGTCGTTGTTTTCATTTGTAAGCTAATAAATAATCAAATGTTCTTCTGTGTTAACTTCTTAGTATGGGGGCAAATGCAGATCTTGTAAACTTTTCTAGTAGACGCAAGCCACTATGATTTTTTTAACCTATTCAGTTTGGAGGAACTTTTATGATTTTATTCCAATTTTTTATCCAGCCGGAAGTAGAAAAGATGAGAGGGTACTGATATGGCGGAAAGCAGCATGTAAATCAGCCCCAGCCTTGAAAACGAAATTCGCTAAACAACCCATCATGTTAACTCTGACCTTCATGAGCACACCTGCTGTGTCGCCTGAACCAGTAAACCATAAACGCAAGCGGATCGGATGATTTGGGGACATATCATGGCTGTCTTGGGTAGATTTTGTGAAAAAACATTCGCAAAAATGCTCGAAAATATGCGGAATTTTAATTATGACGGCAGCCATTTTGGATTTGGAGGTCACGTGACATTACAAATAGAGTACAATTATTTAGCACAACTCGTCCCGATGTTGAAAATATACATTCCTTATCTCTACTAAAAAATATACAAGGAACCAGTTTTTGAAAAGTTGCCCCCACACTAATCTAATATAATATGCCAGTTTGAAATATAGATGATCTGATTGAAAAGTGTGAACTTGCCAATTTGGTCTCGGTCTGACACATTGCAAATCAACATGTAAGACAAAAATTCCAAATAGGAGAATTGGAGGCAGATGATACAGCAAAATACACTGTTCGACACAGTGTAACGATTATGGCATGCACCACATGTCGTTGGCCACTCCCATGTATTTCTCCTCGGGACTGATGTTAAACATTGGCATGTTATTGGACTAACTTGAGAGAGAGATATGATTATGCCTCCAAATATGGAGACCATTATGGTACAATATATATATATCATCATCAAAGTTCTATTGGTAATTCAACTGTAAAGTTTACATTAAATTGGTTTCGATATGCGAAATATCATTGGAGAGTTATTAATAATAATGAATACGAAAACAGTCAATCTATATGTCCATGTACTTGTTGATGGTAGTTATTTTACAGATTGTTATGCTAATGAACCGACGTCGAAGGCTCTAAGTCCCTTCAACTACCACAGAGAGGTTCTAGCTGACAAGCCTCAAAATAGTATGTCTTTCATTAGTAGAATTAGGTCCCCAGATGGTGAATTTAGCGACGTTATCCCGCATGGCGGGCTAGCGTCACTAAGTCACCAACTGTGTACCTCATTATGTTGAGGCCCCCACTTCTATGGGAGACCAAGGATCAGATTGCAGTTCCCCAGTCGAAGTTGGTGATGTTCACCTATTAGCAACCTTTATTATGCGTTTTATCCTCTGCAAATTAGTGGATATAGAAACGAAAACAGAAGGGAAAAGATAACTTAAATAATGTCAATTTGATACTATGGCTACATCACAGAATATGAGGCCTAAGCATGAGGTCCTCCAGACTCCAGAGCGCGAGTTTAGTGACACTACCCCGCACATCGGGCTAACATAAATAAATTCACCCTCTGGGGACCTAATTCTGCAAATGACAGACACCATAGTTCAAGGCTTGTAGGTGACTGTATGGTTTTCAAACCCATGCGTGACGATGTTTCTGTGAGAGAGAAAGAAAGAGAGAGAGAGAGAGAGAGAGAGAGAGTATCTAACTACATGTATAAGGTGGTTTGCGATGTACGCTATATTAACGTATAAACAGAAGTGCTGATAAAATGTAACTCGAACGCCTTTAATCGTGTGTGAGTACTGTTCAACTGTCCATGTGAGAATCGTCTACAGATCGAATACTGAGTGCGGCTGGTCAGTTAGGCCACATATAAACTGTTCCACGACAGTTTCTCCATATATGTGACAATAAAATATATAACCTCATCAATGAATATTGTGAAAAATTTGCTGTGAAGCCAGAACACTCTGTGTATTAAACGAATACAACTCAATACCCCCCCCCCTGACTACAAATGGCATACGACCTTTCCAATGTTGGCATGTTTAGCCAAGCACATGTGGGAACAGCAATATTACACTCTCGAATGCATTCCAATGTGAATAAAAGAGTCTGATGTTGTGACTGTAAAGGATTTCGAGTTTTAAATTGGTTTGATTATGGAATGAATGCACGACTTAAATGTGCAAGTACCTGTCTAATGGACGCATTCCCCCTGCTTGCAATAAAGGTTCAAATTAGATAAAAAATAAAATAAAATAAAATGCTCGTTACTTCTGCGTCGTTCAGACACACGAGGAGTCGAATTGTCTTGTGAATTCCAGAGAACGTGCATTTTCTCATTCCTTTATGGCGGTTGTTACAATTGTTGAAAGGAGTTGGTGAACCTTTATGCAAAACACGACTCATTCGGACGCATCCGGTCAATCAATATATAGCTCATTACGTAATATAAGGCGGGTTGCTCGCACGTCGAGCCGGTCAGTCAGCAACCCTTAACCATGTTTCCTACATATTTATGCGTATATGCAGTTTACGAAACCTATTGTGATTTTGAGTCCGTTTCTATTGAACAGAAAACAACAATAATTGAAAATAGTCGAAAACCTCGACAAAACACACCGAAATCGACAAATGAGACGCGAAACTAACATCGGCTTCTATAAGGCATGGATGACGTTTCACCTAACTATGCGTTGTTTGCCCGCACAAAGAAATTGTCCCAGACAAATAAAGACTCTTTGGTGTATTTAATGGCGAATATTTAATGACATAGCTTTTCAAACTCATCATTCATTATAGTTTGTTGGAAAAATATTGGAAGTCATAGTATTTTGAGACGTAGCGTACGAAATATAAACAAACGACTAACCGGAAGTCAATGGTCACCAGGCACTATTTCCTGTTATTACACGGACGTTTAATATCACAATTTATAGAATGGGTTTATTGAATGGAATCAGGGAAT
Organism: Siphonodentalium dalli; assembly: GCA_032622095.1. Classification (NCBI taxonomy): domain Eukaryota; kingdom Metazoa; phylum Mollusca; class Scaphopoda; order Gadilida; family Siphonodentaliidae; genus Siphonodentalium; species Siphonodentalium dalli. The sequence continues at coordinate 96,644,840 of CP136062.1, read as the reverse complement.
GTAATACATCCATTTACGGTACATGTATGTATATTCATCTCGATGAGTTAAAATGAGACAAACAATATGGCAACAATTCCCAACATTTATTTGTCATTTGTACAAAGCCATGGCAATGGTGATCCAAATTTGTTTACACGTGTGGCTGTAAACGGAACAATCGTTACGCCGTCAGAAGGGACACAATCCGCACACCACTGGCGATGGTGGTTTTAACGCAGGTAGGCGCGGATGTGTGAAGATAACCTGATGAGTGTGTCTGGGCAAGTTTGTCCAGCCTGTTCTCGTGGATCATACTGAGCTGAATATGAACATACGTGGAGTTCTAAATAAGTCCGATATGGCACTATGTGAACAACAGATTATACACAGGCCTATTTACCGTGCTAGTGTTTTTTTTCACTGTTACCGGTATAACTTAAATTTGTGCTTATTTCACAACCAAATAAGTCCAATATGGACCTATATTAATATTTAGGTTCAATATGAACCCATTTGCCCGATAATATGTAGTTTGTCAGTTTCTTTCCGCGGCCGGTGGTTTAATTTGCATTTAACCCTCTTATGGTCTTCAGTCCACCCGTAAGCAGGACACCGTTGTGATATGACCCGGCAGCTGAGAGGACGATAAACGACGAATAAACAAAAAACACTGTGCCTTCAAATAAGAACTAAGGTTGCTCTGGTTTACTGTTGCCTAGTATTGCGTCCATATTTCGTGACATATATTAACGGGCATCTCGGAATCAGGTCAGCGAGAGATGTTTTTATACGTCACCCATCAGAAGTGCGTATTTGGTTCCCGGCGTCAGGTCAGTGAATGAACAGCAATAATATTTATGTACATTCATTAGTTGGGACGTAGTGAACAACCTTGTGCATTGTATCTAGTGTATCGAGATTAACCAATCGATAAGCCTACTAACCTCAAATGTCGACCTTTCCCGGAAATATGACATATTTGCTGCTGGCAGCTTGCAGATATGTATTGTTTCAAGAATGTTCGATTGATACACGTTCAATGGAAACATCCGGGAACTGCAACCAATAAACGATATGCATGTAGATTTATCAAGAACTCTACCTTGACCCATATAATTAATAAAACAATTATTCCTGTCCATATAAATCACACAAAATACCTGTAAATGAAATAAATGTAATGAAAAGGTTATACATCAAATAGGGCTGTGTCTCTCGTGTGACCATTCTCGTTGATGACATATTGGAATACAATGGGTTTAGAAAAGAGTGATTTATTTTGCATTTAACCCTTTACCCAACAAACCGGCCAAAACCGGCCAAATAAAGCTTCAACAGCCTAAAATATCTTCGGTCTGTCTCAATAGAACCATACAAATATGGATATCATTGGAACCGGCTCCTTGACCACATTGTGATAGTTACAGTTATACCCTGTGCCAATGCATTCTCTTATATATGCGAGTCGACCATAGGTCGCCTCGCATATATAAGAGAATGCATTGGCCTAAACAAATCTTGTTTTAACACTTTTTACTATTTTTTCTTACATTCTTTAACAATTTTATAATTTTTAATGTGTTAAGCCAATGCATTCTCTTATATATGCGAGGCGACCTATGGTCGACTCGCATATATAAGAGAATGCATTGGCACAGGGCCCTTCTGTTGGGTAAAGGGTTAACCATATTATGGTCTCCGTCCACCCGTAAAACCGACACCGTCGTAATATGACCCGGCGGCTGAGAGGACGATACACGACAAATAAACCAAATCACTACGCTTTCAAATAAGAACTAAGATTGCTCTGGTTTACTGTGGCCTAGTATTGCGTCCATATTTCGTCACATATATTAACGGGCATCATATTAACGTGACATATATTAACGGGCATCTCGGAATCAGTGCAGCGAGAGATGTTTTATACGTCACCCATCAGAAGTGCGTTTAGAAAATAGTCTGGTGTCCTGAATACACCCATAGATTGGTAAGGGAAACATTTTTAGTTGGTATGAACGTCGATCGGCTGGTTTACTGCGCACTGCCATTTCAGTGACCAGGTCGTAATCGCGCCGCTGGCAGCTCCACTGTAAATTTGTCGGTCCACAAAGCGCTAACGAATGTTGTAGTCAAATTCATGGGTTCGATTTCGCGCTGTATATCTGCACTCTAATTCAATTTAGAATTGAACATCGTATGTCTATTTAATTACCTACACGCTCTGCAACTCGTATAACCCCATTCTATCACCGAGGTCAACATAAATTGCAGCCAATCACTACAGTCGTAACAAGCATTCCCATGACAACAGCCAATCACTGCAGTAGAAACAAGGCATCACAGGACAGCTTCGTTTACTCATAGAACGTGATGTGCATTCGAATGTCCCGTTGATTAGAGCCTATTTTGCCAATGAAACACCAGTTGACGGAAATATACTCAAAGTTTGACATTCGATGCACAGTTATTTTCACAGGAACGGTCGCAGAAAGTACTATGTAGTGGATACAGAGTGTCATGCTTTAGTCAATATAGTCACGATTCAACCATTAATGGAGCCCACTAATGCGAATCGGGGTGTTTCAGAGGTAAGAAATATCCTGATAATATGGTGGAGCTCCATGGTCCAGTGGTTAGCGGGCCGTAAGCTGTTCAAATATCGTGCTGATTTGTTAACGCGCAACTCGTGTGTTAAAATAGTACTCGGTGACCTGTCGATATCACTCAGTGTGGTGTCGATAGTACTCGATGGGGCGTCGACAGTACTCGATGGGGTGTCGATACTACTCGGTGGGTGTTGATAGTACTCGGTGGTGTGTCGAATGTATTCGGTGGTGTGTCTATAGTACACGGTGGGGTGTCGACAGTACTCGGTGGGGCGTCGATAGTAATCGGTGGGGTGTCGACTGTACTCGGTGGTGTGTCGATAGTACTCATTGGTGTGTCGATAGTACTCGGTGGTGTGTCGATTGTACTCGGTGGGGGTGTCGATAGTACTAGGTGGGTGTCGATTGTATTCGGTGGGGTGTCGATAGTAATCGGTGGGGTATCGATAGTACTCGGTGGTGTGTTGATAGTACCCGAGTGGTGTCGATTGTACACGGTGGGTGTCGATATTACACGGTGTGGTGTCGACAGTACACGGTGGGTGTCGATAGTACACTGTGGGTGTCGATAGTAACCGGGGTTACTGTGGGTGTCGATAGTACTCGGTGGGGTGTCGATATAACTCGGTAGGGTGTCGATAGTACACGGTGGGTGTCGATAGTAACCGGGGTGGTGTCGATGGTGCAGGTGTGTGTCGATAGAACTCGGTGGTGTGTCGATAGTACATGGTGGGGTGTCGATATTGCCCGGAGTGTTGTCGATAGGACACGGTGGGTGTCGATAGTACTCGGTGGTGTCGATAGTACTCAGTGGTGTGTCGATTGTACAGGGTGGGTGTCGATAGTGCTCGGTGGGGTGTCGATAGTACAGGGTGTGTGTCGATATTACACGGTAGGTGTCGATAGTATAAGGTGTGTGTCGATAGTACACGGAGGGTGTCGACAGTACCCGGGTGGTGTCGATATTACACGGTTGGTGTCGATACTACTCGGTGGGGTGTCGATAGTACTCGGTGGGGTGTCAATAGTAATCGGTGGGGTGTCGATAGTAATCGGTAGGGTGTCGATAGTACACGGTGGGGTGTAGACAGTAAAATATGTGGTGTGTCGATAGTACTCGGTGTGATGTCGATAGTACTCGGTGGGGTGTCGGTTGTAATCGGTGGGATGTCGTGACTACTCGATGGGGTGTCGATAGTACTCGATGGGGTGTCGACTGTACTCGGTGGGTGTCGATAGTACAGGTGGGTGTCGATATTAATCGGTGGGGTGTCGCTTGCACTCGGTGGGGTGTCGATAGTACACGGTGGGTTGTCAATAATACTCGGTGGTGTGTCGATAGTACTCGGTGGAGTGTCGCTAGTACTCGGTGGGGTGTCGATAGTACTCGGTGGGGTGTCGATAGTACTCGGTGGAGTGTCGATAGTACTCGGCGGTTGTCGATAGTGCTCGGTAGGGTGTCGACAGTACTCGGTGGGGTGTCGAAAGTTCTCGATAGTACTCGGTGGTGTGTCGATAGTACTCGGTGGTGTGTCGATAGTACAGGTTGGTGTCCATAGTACTCAGTGGTTGTCGATAGTACTCGGTGGGGTGTCGATAGTATTATGTGGTGTCGATAGTACATGTGGGGTGTCGATAGTACTCAGTGGGTGTCGGTACTACTCGGTGGGGTATCGATAGTACACGGTGGGTGTCGATAGTACTCAGTGGGTGTCGATATTACTCGGTGGGTGTCGATAGTACTCGGCGGGTGTCGATAGTACTCGGTGGAGTGTCGATAGTACTCGGCGGGTGTCGATAGTAATCGGTGGGATGTCGACAGTACTCGGTGGGGTGTCGAAAGTTCTCGGTGGGGTGTCAATAGTACTCGGTGGTGTGTCGATAGTACAGGTGGGTGTCGATAATACTCAGTGGTTGTCGATAGTACACTGTGGGGTGTCGATAGTACTCGATGGAGTGTCGATAATACTCGGTGGAGTGTCGACAGTACACGGTGGGTGTCGATAGTACTCGGTGGGGTGTCGATAGTACTCGGTGGGGTGTCGATTGTACTCGGTGGTGTGTCGATAGTAAACGGTGGGTGTCGATAGTACACGGTGGGGTGTCAGTGTGTTAACCTTGATATTCCCACACATTCGTTGCAGCTGTGGATGCTTCCTTGTTGGAGGATGATAGCGTCAATGGTGTCAGATGACCGAGGTAATACATTGATGTAAATTGCATTGAAACTCACTGTAGAATGCGCTATAAAAACTAATCGATTATTATCCTCTGCTTCAACCGCCGTGTATATCTTTACTATCACACACACGTGTATATACCAAAGAAACAGACAATGATTGCATAATTATTTCTTCTTCTTTCTTTATATTTCTTTCTTTCTGTTTCTGTGTGGTGATATGAATGACGATGGCTCGGGGTCACTACTGTAGCTGGCGTGTCCGATGGTATAAAATCGTGTGTGTCATCGAACGTGGCTATGACTTCGTCACACAGTGTTTTTGATGTATGACATCTCTACACTAGCTCTTCGAAATCAAGCTTGTGTGTAGGGAAGCTCAAGCCTATATAACGCGATAAACTCCGAAATCGTCGGGATTTTGAACGAAATTGGGGTGATGTCGTCTTTTGTCGAGATGACGAAGTATACCGTCTCCGTCGCTGCCATCACGGTAATGCATGGTGTCCCAGTGTTATACCAAGCAGGTCAAACATGACAGCAGTCAATCACTACAGATGAAGCAAGCAATCTCGTGACACGGGTTGTGCCTCCGAATGGCCCACGGATTAGAACCCATTTTCCGATGACACATCAACGGAACTATACCTGAGGGTCGACATTCGGCGCGCAGTTATTCTCGACGAGAAAAACCTAGATATTATATCTTCATTGGCAATCCTAACATACATACTAATGCAGACGACGTATGTCCCAAGAGACATTGCATTTTTGGTTTTCCTTCGTTTTTACATGATTGAACGTGGCAGCCTAATACCAATCAGTCTGATTGAAAGGATGCTCTCAAAGACATATCATTACACTGACATAGAATCGTCTCTGCATTCCGCAATCAGAATTGGACTGCAGTTAAGAAAGATAACTCGAAATAGGCGTTCTCGCCATATCAATGTTCTCAAAAATGTGAAAACATACATTTCAAGAGTGATACAATATTCTATATCCAATATAATGCGAGCTATAATAGAAACACTTAAATCAATCTTGATGCAAGCATATGACGTACATTTGAACCCGGGTCCCTCTTTGTCCGATACAAAAACTGATAGAAAATTATCATTGATGTGCCTAAATATTCAGAGCATAAAACCCAAACTGGATACATTGTCTGCTGAAATAGTAGACTATGACATCGCAGCATTCTCAGAAACATGGCTTTCCAATGATACATCAGATCCGGAAATTGCTATTCATGGATTCCATAATCCGGAGAGATTTAATCGCTCATCGCATGGTGGTGGTATCGCAGTATATGTCGCTAATTCATTAAACTCCAAAAGACACCGAGAATTGGAAACATTCGGTGTAGAATGCGTATGGCTTGAAATTGTAACTCCAACATCGCGCTTTCTGCTTGGAACTTTTTATCGACCACCGGATTCGCCAGTTCAACTATGGGAGAAAATATATTCTTCGATCGATATGGCAATGGACAATAGCCATTGTTCTCATGTCGTGGTCATTGGGGATTTTAATTCAAATGTTCTAGAAACCGAAACAACGCCAATAAGATACATTCGACAGAAAATTGGACTGACACAAATTATCAAAGAACCGACATATTTTACTGAGAGCTCACTGTCACTTCTCGACTTATGTATGACCAATAAACCACTTCTTGTCGAATCATATGAAATTTTGGACCCTTTTTTTGCTGACCTGGTTCGATATCACTGTCCAATATTAGTGAAATTAAGTCTAAACGTAGTGAAATCGAATCGCGTCATCAAGCGAAGAGTTTGGAACTATGATGCAGCTGATTTTACTGCAATGAACAATGATCTCCAACAATGGAATTATAATTCAGAATTATCTGAGATAGAGTATACACGTATAGCGAGTACGTTAACAGACAAAATAAATCACTTAGCCTCAAAATACATACTGGCCAAATAAAATAGCTTCCATACGACAAGACGAACCTAGTTGGATGACTTGCCAAATTCGCAGACTAATTAGACAAAGAAGGCGACTTTATTCAAACGCTAAGCGCAAGAAAACCGATCATGCCTGGGTCCGATATAAATCCAAAAGAAACGAGGTCACCTCTTGCATAAAGAGTGCCAAGCAGAGACTAATCGATAAAACACCGTCAGTACTGGGAAATTGCTTCACAGAATCTTCACTTTGGTGGAAAACTATGAATCGACTCATGGGCCCTGACAGAAAAAACATACCGGCATTAAAAAATGGGGATTCGAATACAACCAACAATGAATCAAAAGCTGAGATTTTTAATAAATACTTTTGCTCGATTTCTGCCCTCCCGAATGAAGACAGAGTAGAATTACCGCCATTTGAATACAAGACTCAATCAAGACTAGATACATTCGTTATCACACGCGAAGAAATATATAAATCACTGAAAAGTGTTCAAACGGCAAAAGCCAGTGGCCCTGGCGGAATTAGTCCAAGAATATTGAAACTTTGTGCATCCTCCCTAGCTGGTCCACTAGAATTTGCTTTCAAGACATTTCTTGAAAAATCTTTCTTCCCGCCTGAATGGAAAGTGGCAAATGTATGTCCCATATACAAAAAAGACGACGCCACCGACCCAAGTAATTATCGCCCAGTTTCTCTTCTCTGTTGCCTGTCCAAAATTTTCGAAAAGTGTATATACCTTCACATGAATGAATATTTAAGAGATAATATGCTTCTAACAAACCTTCAATCGGGATTCACTCCGCAAGATAGCACAGTATTTCAGTTAACAGATGTTTACCATTATATAATATCTTCTCTTGATAATGGCAACGAAATTAGGTGCCTTTTCTGTGATATCAGCAAGGCATTCGATAAGGTGTGGCATCGGGGCTTACTATTTAAGTTGAAAAGAATGGGAATTGTCGGGCCAACATATGACCTATTACAAAATTATTTGGACAATCGGCACCAGCGAGTAATCGTTTCAAACTCGAACTCCTGCTGGAGCTGTGTCTCAGCTGGTGTGCCCCAGGGATCCATACTCGGCCCTCTTCTTTTTTTAATTTACATTAATGATATTGTAGACAATGTTACGTGCAATGTAAGGCTTTTTGCTGATGATACCTCTTTATTTCTATCCATTGAAGACCCAGTTATTGCCGCAGAGGTAATCAACAACGATATTAGTCTGATTTTCGAATGGTCTCAAAAATGGCTAGTGAAATTTAATCCCATGAAAACAGAATCACTTTTAGTATTATGGAAAAATAACATAATCGTCCACCCTCCCCTTCAGATGTCGGACAAGGATATTGTAGAAGTCGAAACACACAAACATTTAGGTCTTCCTTTTAACAGAGACGGTACGTGGAAAGATCATGTCACTGATATTGAAAATCGAGCCGCAAGTCGAATGTATATACTGAGGAAATATAAATTCATTCTGGACAGGAGAACCCTTGAGAGCATATACTTGTCATACATCCGTCCAGTGTTGGAATATGCCTCCTCGGTATGGGGTAATTGCTCAGTTGAAAATTCAACCTCTCTGGAAGATATTCAATACGAGGCTGCTAGATTAGTCACGGGAGCAACTAGAAGCTGCAGCAAACAATCACTATTACGGGAAACCGGTTGGGACTCACTATCTAGCAGGAGAGAAAAAACTAAACTTGTGCAATTTTTTAAAATGATTAGGAGAACCACGCCCCTTACCTATATACTCTAGTTCCTATTGAATCTGGAAGTCTAACCAATTATAATTTCAGACAAAAGGGTCTCAGGACTCCCAGAGTTTACGCGACAAGATACGAAAATTCATTTCTTCCAGCTACCGTCAAATTATGGAACAACCTTCCGCCAAAGGCGAAAGAATGTGAATCTGTCTCTGACTTTAAGAATTTTCTTTTAACCGATCGAATTATCATACCGTCATATTATTATATAGCGTACCGAAGACCAAGCCAAATCTATCACTGTCGCCTGCGAACAAACTGCAGTAACCTGAAATATGACCTGTTTTGCAATCATTTGAATAATAGTCCATTTTGCGACTGTGGAGAATTAGAAACTGCTGAGCACTTCTTACTCCACTGTCCAATATTCGAGCGTGAAGAGTCCGTTATTTAGCCAATCTGAACGTGAACTTGGAAGTCAAAATATTACTGTATGGGTCCGTAGATATATCTAATACCAAAAATGCCGACATATTCATTGCCGTCCAAAAGTTCATCGACGATACCAAACGATTTAACTGACATACTAGTAATATGGTTATGACCTGTAAAGCGTGAACCAAAAGCCTACATAAAACAAAAATATTGTGCTCTCGTATACTCAAGCACGCCAGAGGTGTGATTCTGTGTGAGGGGTGGACTCGCAGCGATTGGCAACGGGATAGGATGCGGGTGCTTGTGGAACAGGCAATTCATCATTGAGACCCAATCAAACCATGATGCAATATATATACTAAGGAAATGGCCACCTATAAGCCTTTGGCTTACTGCCAAATCCTTTTCTCTAATGTTAAATTGTTATCGTCCTTATATTATGTATTATATGCGCTATTCTTGAGAATAAAATATTGTTTACACTAACGGAACTATACCTGAGGGTCGACATTCGGCGCGCAGTTATTCTCGACGGATCCACCGCAGACATGGCCATTTCGTAGATATCCCTGTCCAATAATATATTACCTTGTCCTACAGCTAGTGATCATAAGGGGTATGCAGTCAGATTAGGAACCAATCATACCAAATTCATGCACGTGGGTGTTGTGTGTATATATTTATGTATATGTATGGGTATATATATACCACTGTCTTTTCTGACGTTGCTTATCTCATAAACTAGTATGTGTTATCTCTTTCAGATATCCTTTGTAAATATGTTATACATGTATGTAATATTTTGTTTTTGCTAATCTTCGATCTCGGAGGACAATTAAAGAATATATATATATACATATGTTTTGCCGTTGGACCGATATCTTAGGCAGCCTGTTCTCGTAAAAATAAGCACATTACGAGCGTATTCTAACGCATTTTAAAAATATTCCAATATTGGAGTATTTTCATACGATATATAGCCCATTGTTACATTATTTAATTTACCTTTTTCGTCGACAAGACTCACCAGATGCACGCTCGGTATAATGTGTTCCACTGCGGCCCGCGGCTTACAACTGAATAACGGGTATACGCTCACTATGGGATTATTTCAGAATCAAATCCGTCCAATATGAATCTATGAGAATATTTAAGTCCAATATGAACTATTTGCGTTAGGACATTGGTTTTTATGTTGGTAAGAGCACTAGATTGCACGCTTGATTCAACATATACTCGTGAAAATAGGTTCATTCTTAAATTAGCCCATAATGGACTTATACAAGTTATTCCGTTTTATGGCGCGGGCCACATTGAAAACACATCATAAAGAGCGTACACCTGGTAACTTACAAACATGGAAGAAACATAAAATATTGTGTCCAAGTTCATGGAAAAAAATCTAATTATTTTCCATGCAGATCTTTCGTGAGTTAGGCATAGTATAAACTTACCCCTCTATTATTGTCCATTTTTCTAGATGATCTCCATCTTCATGGATAATCAAGACGTTAAAAGTCTGAAAAAAATTGACAGGGAATTGGAAAAAAAAAATCTTCTTGAACATCTTCCTAATTATATACGCACACATGATATGCTTTGCAGTATGTATGACTCCTATACACATGCATACTATTTATTTAATTGATAGAATGTAAGCTAGATATATACGTTTATTCGCCATGTTGACCACATGTATGTATATATGTACATAAGTATGTGCATATACCTAATATATTAATATATTAAGCCACATGGCGGTTTGCGCTCCAAAATACGAATAATATTATTCGCTTTTGAATTGTTCCCGGTATCGAAATGGGTCGATATATATCTTAGCTACCTTTCTCCGAGAATTTTATAACCCCAAAACAGACGCATTGAAGTAATGAAAATGCGATTATGAACAAGGTATATATATGGGCGCCAAACAAAAAATATCTATTTGCATGACATGGAACAGAAAAGAGCGTTCCGTGTTATTCTATTCCTGATATCGTAGCATTAAAGACTTCGGGCGAAAAATTGAAAACTGCTGGAAAATGGTTGTAACTTTGGCAAGTGTTTTTCAAAGCATATGAAGCCGGCGTACCAATATTTCGTGTATTTGTCGACCAATCGTATCAGTCCCTCGAAATTACGTAGACAAAATTTGGAGGTTCGTATGTCCGTTTAATGAAATGAGATATAAATTAATCAAAGCTGAGTCCTACAATCAGTATATGTGCGCCATGGTCAAATTCGGCTATACACGCTGATCCATAGTGTACTATTTCTATTGTTTTTTATTTATATCGAAATTGTAGTAACAACAGACGTGCATATTTTGGTTTCCGAAACCCACTATATATTATTACAATTTTGATATGCGTTGTATGATTTTCACCAAACAGTTCTTCTCTTCGAACTGAAACGTCATATTAACCGGCGAATCTTTTTTGTTGACTGCATGCCATCTAAACTGTTAGGTAAGCTTATTTTTGTGCTATCTTAAATAAAAATCAGTGTTACCTCACAACGACGTTCATATATGATTGGGAACACAAGCTACTGACCAATCATGACGAGGCTTGTATGCAGATTTGGACAAGGTCGTATTACAATGACGGTTACACATGGATCTATAACATGTACTATATGAATTATATCGGTGATCAAAGAACAGTTTCCTAATCGATCGGAGTTTCAGTTACAAACACCACCGGTTTGCCATATACGTCTCTAGACACAATTCAGTGAATTGAATTACGCATTATCCAGATATGAATCTGTAAAATACGACACCGATACAGAAGTTATAAATAATAGACGCCATCCGCGGGGTTTGATGGTTTTTCTTATTATCCCGGTAATCAGTCTATAGCCAGACAGAATGTATATATCACTACAGAGCATGCAATGTTTGATACACGATCTGAGAGTCTGTGTGTCTTTGCCCGTTTTCCCGGGGCACAAGTATTAAAATACGTATGCAAACGCTCCCTTGAATTCATCGATGTGTCGCTATAGTATGTACAGTATATTATGAGTGTACTATAAGCAAAACACTCAACACCGTGGCGATTTTTGGGAGATTGATTTACCGTGACCCACTCAACACCGAAAGCTTGCGCGGCGTTGATTAACGAACGCTTTTGCATCATCACCATGGTGATGGACGTTATATCCAAACCTTCCTATATACGATCATGAATCTCCGCGAAACACCATGGATAACCGGTAATCACTGCGAACCTTCGACACATGCAACGCAAATCGCACTGCATACATGTAGGTATATAATTCCCACAAATTGTCATTTTCGCCAGTGTTCGATGTCATTAAATCCCAGCCTATTTCTACCTTGTCATTTTATCATCCGAATGGCCACTTTAGCACATACAATGTACCATATTTTATACCAAAAGTCGACATTGGTAACCTAGAACGTTCATGTCTCCCAATTTGTGCACAACGAGCTCTCACTGAAAAATAGTTCGCTTCTACACCGCCCACATAAAACCATTTGCATAATGCTCATGATCCCCGCGCAATTCATTTCCTTGTCGGTAGAGGCGTGCTGCTTATTTGGATACCGTGGTGTTTCTGTCACAATGATACACCGCCCGTCAGCGTGCATGATTGACGTAATAGAGTTACGGTTCTACTGACACACCGATATGCATCCATTGTTCCAGTCAAAACTATCCTTATATGCATACGTGCCCAATATACAGATCATTGCATCGGCAGTATATATTACGTGTATATAAAACGCTATGTAAGGCACAAAAACAGATATGTTATTATATGTTTGCGCACGAGCACGAACCGTGTCAAGGAGCGTGCTTTTTGTCAGTTAATGACTATTTTGATACAAGAAAAAGTTCGTATCCGTCTCATATATCGCGATTTATCGGAATTTTTCATCGGTATAAAAGTAATTTATCCAGACTCGCGACTGGATATTCGAAACTACATGTTCGACCATCTAGTCTCGGAATGTCCAGTAGCTCGTCCATTAACACCAAGTTAAAAGTTTCAAAAAGACAAGACACGAACATTATAAATTCTTAGTTAATACGGTTATACAATAAATCGTAATGACCTACGATATTCTGCGCATATCTAGTTGTGGGGTTCCCCCCCCCCCCCCCGGCGATTTGCAGTGATTATTGGTGAGCCCTTGTCAGCTTCCAGGATTTCTATTGATACATATTGATCCGCTCCAAGCAAGTTCATCGTGAATCCTTGTGTTCCACGGTGGATTTAGTTGGGTCCTCGTTGTCGAGTGTACTGCTTATCGCACACTCATTACATTTCTCCGTATATGGCGACGCATTCAACAGTTGTCACTGTTAACTTTAAAGAGCCTACTTTGCATACATTTCAATGTTAACGCCATGCTCAACGTTTTATTTGCTTTTAACGCTTACAGTGATGCCTCCTTAATGGACTCCTTAACCACAACATAATTATGTGTAACTTTTCAGGGATGAGAGCTTTCCGATGAATGGAAACAAGCCATATTTCCGACTAAATCCTGAAAAGTTACCCATAATTCTGATGTGGTTAAGGAGTCGATTACTTAGGGCATTACTGTAGTCGATGTCGAAAAGATGTGATCAATATATATGAAGCGCACTGAAAAAATAAAGTGAACGGATTCTCTTCTTAACTCTGATTCTACACTAAATGAATTCTCAAGCCAAGTTAAAAAGCTATATACATTTGAATGGTCAATGTCTAATATCCAAGGTTAACTTCTGCCTGGGGAGGTTACATGTATGTGACGAATGCACTACTACACCCACCACGACTATATGATTCATTCTTTTTGCAACATCGGCCTCTCGTGCTGGACATGTCTTAAAAGCCCGCTTATAACTAGGATCATACACTAATCTCAGCATTCAGTCGGAATGGTGCCGCCATCACCAACAACCCCAAACCGTCTTAACCCTTTCTATACTAAATACTCATTGACGAATATTTATGAGTTGTTCAATTAATAAGTTCAACGACCATGTTAAACTTATTATCTAGACATTCCCGACAATGAATATGAATCATTCTGCGCTTGTATTATATTATTTTCTGTATGTCGTCTGCTTTAATTACCGTAACACCCCTCCAAATGATTATTAGGCTTTTCCAATACGTACTTTTATAATTGAATGGTATAATCTATTCAGTATAGAAATGGTTAATTTAAGCAGAAACTCAAAGAAGTTACACTCCATTCAATCATTGATTTGTGAACATCGTGTGGGTATGGTAACATCATACTAACATGTTCGGAACTTCCGACTAAGTTAACTATATTATTTCACCCAAAGGTGATATTATCGTACATAAATTTTGCTCTGTTTGGGCCAGCCAAAATCGTTTCGGTCTCGGTTTACCACCATGAGTAAACGTTAGCCCAAATACCTATCAAATTAACATTGGTATTGCAAACCATAAAGTGTAAGCCGACGCCGGCTCGGAATAAAAGGTGCAATCGGAGTGTTATATCCCTTATTCTACATTGTTTCTACATAGATATGAATTACATTTTGAATGTTTGTCCGTGTTTGGATATGGAATGCATATATGTTTTGAATTTTAAATTTTGTGTGTTTCTTTGTAAAATAATCCATAAATGATCTGATGCATGCATCTGTTATATTCTTGTTAACTCTGATATGAAAGAGACATTCGTGTAACTGTAATGCCTAATATTAAAGTAACTTATGTCTGGAAGTCTACATGCATATCACGAATGAACTGACCCACTCTAAATAAATGAAACTTGCCTTCTTTGTGATAGAACATCGACGCCACACGTGGAATAAATCTGTGTTTAAACAAGGATCATATCATTATCTCAGTATTCTGGAGGAATGGTGCTGCCATCACAACTTAAACAGAGACCCAAAATGCCACACTCCTTATTTCGTTCATATTGGGCGTAGATACGTGTAGAACCGTTCCCCGTCTATGAAACATGTAAATGTAATACTTGATATTCAAGGTCAACTTCGAACCAGACATATATGTTCTGTTATCGAGAGGTCGATGTCGAAATATACTGATAAATATATGTTCATGCTCATGTTACGCGCCGTCGATCGCCGTGGAACATTGGGGGGGGGGTGGAACGCTAAGATTATTAGTCTAAAAATGTATTACTTGGCTTCTGGTGGACATTCCCATCGCTGCTATACAAGCAATCATCATGCCTATCTAAATATATAACTTGCACATGTTGTCTTGCAACTCAACGTAATTATGTTGTAAAAATACTACTGGGATATTATCAGTCTCTCACATCAACTCTCATTTTAATCGATTGGATGATTGTAATAAGATCTTGGTTTGTGCTTGAGCTAGACTGGCGTATTATTTACCAAACGCAATCTAAACTGACTAATACAATCTAAACTGACTAATACAATCGAAAGAAAACGTTGGTATTTCCTGGCATGCTGCACATGCTATAGAATCACATCACTCACCTCATCATTGTGTCGGCATGATGCCGCATCACCAACAACGCCCAGTCATCTTAAACAGCGACTCAAAGGTCACCACCCTTTCCAATCATTGATTGCTGCACATTGAGTGCATCAAGGTATCGGTTTCCACATGAAACTCGCCCATCTTTGCAACAGCATGCCAGAATACCACTCAATCAAACTGCTTGATAAAGTAGTCTTTGCTTCAATATTGTCGGCATTAAATTTCTGGTGCTCGGGGAATGATTAAACACTCCATAACTCTATTTGATGCCTGTACGATCTGAAAACTCGAAGCCGTTCTAAATTATCCGCATGTGCTTTGTCGTTAGAATATTTTTGAACCCAACAGGTGAATTGAGGATCTCGAGTGTTCGTTATTATCAAATGTCCCATTAAACACCGATTAAACACTTCGGAAACACGCGCTGATTCATTAATAGAATCTGAGTTGTTCTTAAGATTATTCATGTTTAATGGCTAATCGGGACGTATTTTTCTTGCATCACCCTCAGATTTGGTAGATATCTCGCGGGGCTGGCTTCAGGCAAAGTGTTTTCTAGATTATATGTTTTCTTGATCAGTACTAGTTTTTGCAGTTGTTCGAGTTCCTCAAGTTATAATTTCAGAACCGGTAAACTTCGGGACACATGACATGCACATGCATGTAAATATACATGCACGTCCAAAGCCAAATATTGGTACTTCATGCCTATATATACTGCAGTGGTGTTTATGTCGATGTTTTTCAGACGAAACGTATGCGTGTCACAAAGGAACAAACACGCACAGTTAAACTGATAGAACAAACTACATGTAGCATATTATGTTGTTCGTTATAGTACATATTTGCGACAATGATTCGATTCATGATAAACACAGATTGCTTGGTATTCAGACAACGGTTCGCAGTTAGATTATTTACTGAACCCAAACAGGTGAATTTGGGGATCTCAAGTGTTCGGTCTTAGCCAATTTCCCATTAAACGCTGCGGAAACATGGACTGATTCATTAATATAATCTAAGTTATTCTTGAGATTTTCCATATGTAATGGTTCGTCGGGACTCGTAACACCATTAGATGTTGATAGATAATTCGCGGTGCTGGCTTCAACCGAAGTGTTGTTAGATATTATAATTTTAATTTTTGCTGGTATAGTATGCGCATTAATTCGAGTCAAGTAAGAGCTGTTTGCAATAAATCCGTTATATTGGGGCGGATATGTTGTAACCAGTTTAGCGTGTCTTACCTAATGATGCACATATAAATTTTGGCACTTCATGCCTAATGTGATTCGCTATGGGGTTTATGGCAAACAAACACAGATTAAATGAACAAATTAGTTAACATGCAGTGTCCATTATGCATAGACCATTATGACTACACTATGCAGTCCAGCAATGGGTGACATGTTTTCGTCCCTATAATTCATTTTAGAGATCTTCCGTCCGATTTGAAACCAACAAGCTATAATTTGTAGGCGTTTTATACATGTATCTGAAAATTATGTACGACCCTATTAAGATGAGGTTTTAATGGCCATATATCGACTCTCGGAAGGTGAAGTTTTAAGACAGTTTGAAATGTTTGTCGATTAACAAAAATTCCTGTGATTGTCTGTTCAACATATCCTCGCGCTAATAGGTTCATAATCGACCTATAATTTTCTCATAGTTTCATATTGGACTTATTTGATTTTTAAATAAGCCGGTAGTGGACTTACATCCGTTATTCCGTTTTACGACGCGGGCCACAGTGAAAACACATTTAAAGAACGTACATCTGTTAGATCGTGAGTTGGTTTATTCGTGTTATTGTCCGCCCATAATGAACTTATACTAAGTTATTATGAGTCGATCATGGCACTAAAACACTCTCATTTTCAGTTCATTATAGACTCAGAATGAGGCGATTCTACACCAATAATGAACCTAAAACCTCTAATTAAAGGCCGATGACGTGTTGATTGTCGGGAGAACGGGTTAGTATGAGGTTTTAACTTTTAATGTCCGGATATCGACATTGGAAAGATCAGGTTGTTAGAAACTTTGAAATTTTTGCTACAATTCCCGTGATCGTTTATTATAAAGGGCGTACGTGTGCATGCATGCTTCCGTCGCACAACAATGCGACAGATAATAAAGGGAGTTCTCAATTGTGAGAGCTTACCTGTGAATTATTTTGTGTTTCCACTAATCCTATGTGCTATGAATGATGGTGATTGCATGCAAGTATTTATATATATATATATTTTTACTTTCTTCTGGTACGCGGAGAAATGCATGCCTTTGGAAATTCTGACTTAATTGTCGGCAAATTTGACAGTCCAACTTTTAGATATATGTTCACGGAATTCAAATAAAATGTGTTCCCAAGTGAATTTCAAAGTTCCCTAGAAAATTTCGCATTTAATCACTGCTATTTATTTGACTGCTTATATTTAAATAGTGATGACCGCTTGGCGACCCGATGACCTATTTCGTTCGCCTGCATTACATTTTTAGAACTAAACAAAACAAGCAGGCGATATGTATGCATAGTTTTATAATCAAATGACTCAGCCCAAATCCAAGTGACACCATATACACGTATCCGCCTACGGTATTTACCATAAGATAATTGGTCGCACGTCCTTGTTTTAGTAAATACTGAATCATGTTTGATACACATCATGTTTTAAATAGGCTGGGACATCCTGATTAGTTTTCTAAATCAGCTGTGCTCACTCGAGGGAATACGCGAGCTGCCTGCGTCAACTACATTTAACGAATTTAAACCCAATGATTCATGACTTTCTACACAAAACATGTGCCTGAAGACACTCAACAGTGATTCGTGGTGTCTCCCTGGCAGCAACAAACCCTTGTCGAGTTCAAATACGATAGCAGACTAGGAAGTGATTTGTTATACGATGATAGGCTTGCGTGCCACGTGGGCGTATAGCCCCACATGCATGTACACGTGTAATGCATACAATCTGAATTATCCATAAAATGGGGGTTTTCGCATGTCAAGCAACTCATTACTAACATGTTCACTTGGTTTTATACAACGGCGTTTTGAGTTTAATTGGTTGAGGAAAAACTACGCAGAGAGTAATTTCCCTGCGAAATCATTCCAACACAAATCTAAACCACCGACCCATGCAGGTAGTCACAATAAACAGGTTACCAGCATTTGATCACAAAACCACGCCTATTGGGAATTAAACCATATACCGGTCCATCTGACCAACTTACCAACGAATCCAGTCTCTTTGAAAAGCTGACGAAAATCCAATCAGATGTACGTTTCTAGGTCTAATTTTAAACCACAGATATAAAGACGTACATCTGATAGTATTTTCGTCGGCTTTTCAAAGAGACTGCAACGAATCATGATGACATTCATTGGTGGATAAAACATCCACAAACTCATTGGAAACGTTACCAGCTGCATACCTCATTACTTCGATAGGCAAGGTCGCAGCAGTGATTTCCGCGATCACTCTCCGCTACAAAATCCAAATGAACACCGATCGAATTTTCAAGTCCACACATGTAAATCTGTAAAGTAAACGTACACGTTAATACCCCAGACTCCCATGTATTCAGAATGAAATGATTCAGATTCAGATTCAGACTGAAATGATGGATATCATTATTAGTATTTGGAGGTCATCCAAGTATAACTATATAAAGCCAATTCAAAAGTAATTAATCCATCAAAAGTAATTCATCCATCATATTTCAGTTGATGACAAAAGTAATTAATCCATCATATTTCAGTTGCAAGTAACGATGTGTCATCGTGGTTTATATGCTTAGCATTCCAATAGTCTAAACTTTTCCATCACCATATATTGTGGGTATAAATCGCGATTTACACTGTCTATATACATGTATGTCCGAAACCCGTCCTTGAACGCCGAGGTCAAGCCTTTGTTGCATCGCATTGCATACAACGATTTATCACAAAACCAGCTTCATAATTATTGGTAAGACACACGTGTAATATGAGCGCGTGCGATGACGTCACGCTATTATTTAAATGACTTGAGATCGCTGAAGTTTATGATTGTTGTTTTCGATGAATACTTCGCGTTGCTTCGCGTTTATTTGATCATGTGATAAAAGGTATCTGAAACTCGTTCTATTTTATACGTAATTTATCAACCTCATCCACTATATTCTAATTGAGCCTCGGTAAACCTCGGCTCAAATCGAATTTAGTGAACTCGGTTGATAAATTCCGTATAAAATAGAAACTCATGTGAGATCCTCTATTTATCACCTGTTTTGTTTTCACGGGTGACATAACTGCCGGCCACCCGTGACATTAAATCCCTCACCGTCTCTATTTAATTGTAATCGATATTAAATTTAAGTAAGATGATCATTACAGACATATCTCTTTGATTATACCACCGTCAAACGGATACCAGACCAATTATGTGCTCCGGAGATTTCTAAGAATACGAATGGCGAAAGGCAACGATTGAACAATGACATTTGATACACTTGTACTGTATGTTGTCCTACACAACCGAATAATGTTATATTGTAATCGAGAAAACCCCTTGTCCACGGGCTCATTCCAATATGATGAGCCGAAGTAAACATTGATTAAAACATTAATTATTTACAGAATTGGTAGTTACATGTCCTTGGAAATTAGTTGATGATTGGCAGCAGAATTTTGATACCTGAAATCTCGTTTAAATCAATCGTCCCTGACATCATTCTGCATACTATACAGAGTCGCAATGCTGGGTAGTCCGAAGTACCAATACTTTCTTATTTAAGAGAAACTCTTAGTACCATCGGCAAGAGTAAAATACCATTGGTATAAAAGATTGGCGATAAAAGACCTTCTCAACTACCAGCGTCAGTGAAAGTATACACTTATGATCGTTCTCCGTGAAATTATGATGCGAGACGCTCTCAAAACACCGAAGGTTGAATTATATATTCTCGGAATAATTATTGTGGTAATCGTTCAAGAATGTGGGTGAAGCTGCTGTCGCTGTCCTTTTACCGTCGCAATGAGGTGCTTCTGTATATGTCACATCCCCGCGGAATACGCATTTGATACTTGATAAGATATGCGTTAACTCTAGAAAGTGTTAAGTCTCATGAGCATCGTTTGTCGCCTTTCAGTCTTTTAAGCGTAAGAACTGTAATTGTGTGCGATATATTGATTTGTGTGTGATGATTCAATACGAGCGACCATTTTACAAGCCCCAATATGAGCCATTTTACAACAATAGCAAATTCTGTTAAACTAACATTTTGCTTTTAAGATACACCGTCCATTTTGACGCAATAAACCCACTATTTGTACGCTGATATGCAAAAAGATTACAATCGAAAATATGACCCGTTTACCATGTATTAGGGCCCTATATATTAACTTTCAAAATATGCAGATAAGTAAACAATGTACGCACTCGGTACGATTCACAAAGTCTCATTAAAATCACAGAATGTATCACAATAAAAATAACAAAAAATATCACGCTTGTCTGTGGCGTAGATGTGTATAATTAATGCGTCTGCTCTTGCTATTGTAGAAACAACGAACGTTTGCATTGAATACAGACGACAAATTCATATGAGTATTTTCAGAATATATCAAGTCTGGATATTAGGGTTTCAAGGCCAATGTTGATCACACGAACAATGTGCTAAGAAATTGGTATGATTAATATGAAGTCTGAAGACTATTAGTCGCTTTGATGATGTAAGTATATGTGGCCACTCTGGGGTAGTCGAGATATGTGTTCACAATCATTTTCCTATAAAGTTATTGGAGTGGAATGATCAACATAACGGTCAGACTGGGCATTTATCACGCTCGAAAAAGGCTGTATGTCAGAGTTAGCCATGTTTTCAGAGTAGTAAAGTGTGTTCAAATAGTATCTGCTATTGAGATATTCAATACGATGTGTCACCATCACTGTATTATGTGTACGAAGTTATACCCAACCTATCATGGCCAAACCTATCACCCAATTGGTGTACGATTTTGTTTTATCTTAATCAGATTATGAGTACCTGTAATGTTTGATATTTTGACTGATTGATAGATTTAATGAAACGAGTTCTGTGAACTCTTAACTTAATATTAAATGTGTATGTACATGTATGTATACAAAACAATAACAAATTGCATAGATACATGCAGTCTATATTTTCATCATTGACTACAAGACTGTCGAATTGCAAACAGGATCGCACAGAATGTCCACATTTGTAACGAAATCCGAGCAAACTTTTGTCAGTTAGTCTCTCAGGTCGGTATAATATCTTCTGTGATACATGTGTGAGACAAAATACACGAAATGTATTAACGTTTGAGCTGCCACTACGCAGGCTGGCAAACAGTTCCACACTTATCTTACTCTCTGAGTGAGCATGTATTTTCTCACATCCTTTATTTTTGTCTCAATTAGGAGTTTCCATGTATGACCACAGCCAGGTTCAAATTTACGATGAGTATAACTGAACTTCCTAAAAAAATGGGCCATACTTATGGCTTTCCGTTGAACATTTTCTAGCTCAATCAAAAGTCCAATAAACCGCCGTTGCCAAACATTACAACAATAACCTAATATTGGGCGGTTTATGCATATTTTTGAATATCTGCAATCCATTTGCGTGAAATGTATATATTAGTCACACCAAGGGTCTGGTTTGCTTTGAAAATAACCGAATTCACTTGATCGGCGAACTTTAGTTTGTCGTCTATGTATACATAAGTACACGACGAATATATTTACGTTATCATGTTGGAAGCTAACAAACAATTCCGAGAACCATGGCAATTGCAACATCAAGCGGCGTTCCGCTGTTGGTGCGAAGTGCATTCCTTTCAACAAGTTTCCTTACTCACCCAGCAGGAAAAGATTATATGCGAAACGACTGTTATTCCTCGTTGTATTTAATTGGTGACATGTCTCCCAAGTATTTGTATTTTCACGGGCAATTTTATTCGAAGCAAATGGGTAATAGTGTGATTGGAATATAGTCTGGTATTGACGTCTAGCAATTGCCACTTACAAGGCTGGTTTGACAGGACTGGGAATTGACTTTAAATCGGTATTGGAGTTGTGCGGTATATACCACTCAAGTTAACTGCCTGCATGGACTTGGGTTTTCTCTCTTGAGACCCGAACACGTTCGAGTTGTAAACTGATTATTATAGTGTCTGGAAATGTTGTCGTGGACATCGCACCTGAACTAAATGTTCGTCTCAGGAGTCACAACACCAAACTGTTACCTAAAATGAATTACATGGTGTGGCCTATTCCAATTACACTACCAACATGCCATCAGCGTGGGTGGTTATAGTGAATGAACTTATCCAGATATCCTAAAGATACTATACAGGGCATTGAACTTCGATATACATATACGGAAATTAAAATCGACTTTTGAATAGCATGTTGGGATTTTTATTTTTGCAATACTAAATTGTTGTAGCCGCTCACAAGACAATGGCGATGTTTTGAATACGTCGTTTCTAAAACACATTCTAGTCATCTCATGCATCGTACACGTATGATTGATTAGCTTCCATACATTATATACATTACGTAAATGGAGTGCGATAAGTAAAGTACTCAACACCATGACGACCCCGATAACTGAGAATATTTTGCGTCATTTATAGTTATTTTATAACAGTATTAACTAAATGTTGATAGTTATTGTCTTGCGTTGAATTTTTTTAACTTTTAATGACCGTGAAAATGAACTGTTTTTGGAAATTTCAGGCAATGCGATTTCCGTTGTACATATAGAGGTTCGCGGTGAATACATTGATTCATATAATTATATACATGTAGTGCGGTTTGGAGGAACTGCCAAAATAATGTCGATTACATCATAGCGCTCGCTAATTATCGCCACTCAAGATTTCTGTTTTGAGTTGGTCACCAATCACTCTCCCAAAAAGATCTCCACGGCGTTGAGTTTTTTGCTTATAGCACATTCCTTACGTACTGTACATGTATATGCATTCGACTTCATTGGCAATGCCAATATAATTATCCATCAATTTTGATCAGCTGCGTTTCCTAAGCATGTGATCAGAATCAGTTGTAACATCCAAAAGCCCATGTAATACATTTTAACAAATCCTCTCCTAAACTGGTAACGGTCTACATGTATATAACCAGTGTGTATACATGTAATACAACCCTTGATGTGTATACCAATACTGACATCCGCACTTGTATTGGTGGCAATATTATTCATGCCATTCTTAGTTTAAACACATAATTCGCCATAAACACATGTATCTATACAAATACATACAGTCGGCAACGGGCTCGATTGACAAGTGGGAGCAACATATATGATACTTCCCTCCCGAGTACCCATGCACACAAGTAAAAAGATCAAAATGACATGCATTCAATAATTAGCATTGTTATCCTTCAACCCATGTTCCTCTCTTCTGATTGTCTGAGGGCGCGTCATGACAGTGTGGCGGGCCGCAAATCACTTGTTACCCTCGAGGGTAACATTTCGACAGTTGTTGACGCCTCAGCGATTACCAGTAAACATTGAACTACGAAGAGAGATATCTTTATTACATCCAAGTGTAGGAGAGATCGATATACATGACATATAATTACAGTTGGATTAAAGTGAGCTCCCCTGGTCAGTGTGGTGGGCCGTTATGTACAAGTATGGAGAGGTGTTGGAAACCACGAGAGTGAAGCATATATGCACTTGAATGTTCACTACAGCGTTTGTTGCAGGAAAATCCGATTTGTCCAATAGATATGAAAGTTAGTTGTTACAACATGCGTGGGTGTTGAGAAGATAATTACAATGGACGTGACAGGGGTTGCTGTACGCCATTCCTGATCATTGTGCTGAGAACGTACAAGAACTTCGCAGAATATAGTACTAGTTCCTTGAGGCAGTGGGATATGTGTTCTGTTAGGGTTTCCAGAGAACTTCCGAGGAGGGTTGCTACCAAGTCATCTTTGGCTAACGACGTAAGGTAAAAATATTCTGGTATGCCGAAACGAGCGATAATCCCTTCCCAAAAAGAGTTTCTGATGATGAGAGCGGCTGGAGAAGAGCATACGAACAGGGTGTGGTTCGAGTACGCTTCGTTGCAGAGATGACATACTAAATTATTGGCATAAGCTGTCCTGTTGAGAAGCAGAACTAAGTTTTCGAGATATTTCGACATGTAAGCGTTTCCATGGAGAAGTTTCCAGACTGTTGGTTGTTACAGGAGAAACAGAGTTGTACACACGTTCAATTGAGTTCTCGGGGGATGTGGATGGCCCACTGACAGAGCAACCCCGCTTCGCGTGTGATACGAATGGAGAACCAGTTTCGATGCGTTAGGTGTCGAACAGGGTGGCATTCGGAATATGAGTCTGAACAATGGATCGGATTTCATCATATTTGTTTGCATTATTGTCGGCATAAAGTTCGAAGACTTCCGCAAACTGTTTGAATGTCGAATTCACATGCTCCTTCGTTTCCTTAGAAGACGACTTGCATTTCTGGGAACACTGCGTGACTTTGGATTCAATTCTGCGCGACTTTTTGGAGATTTTCGATGCGCGTGTTCAATGTTCTTGATCTGTGAATAAACAGAATCGTTATTTGACTTTATGTCGTTTTCAAGAACTTTTAGGCTAGATTTCAGTCCTGTTTTCCGTTCTTGGCTTCGTCATTCAGTCGTTCAACATCCAGTTAGATATTTTTTCTGCTCGTCGATCACAACCTTAATGTCAGAATTCAGTAAAGAGATAGATTCGTCCAGGCTGAGAATCGTTGTGTTGAGGTTCGCTTGGAGGACTGTCATTTGAGTTAGCACTTCTCCGAGTTTATTTTTGGACACAGATAGAGTTGCATGCGCAGGTCGATACATCATGTATAGGGGGTATCAGCGTCGCAGATTTCAACCGAGAAGATGGCGAAGTTAGCAGGTCACGAATATCATCCAAGTTTCCGCCATTCATAAACTGAACTAAGTTAAACACGTCTCTTGCGAGTTTTTTTTGGAACAGGTACACCCTGCTCTCTGTTAATACGGTTTTTCAATTCATAGTCGAAGAGATCGGGGCACACACCGCGCGCTTTAATAAATACGTTGCATAGAAGACTTTCTAAACTGAAGCGATCCGGCATATCAATCAGTAGAGATGAAACGAACTGATCCCTTGGTTGATTCTGCAAACCGCGTATATAGATCCAACAAGGAATTATATTTGGGAATCTTCCCCTCAACGACATCTTTATCGGAATCAATAACACTGATTTCATCACGGACACACTCCTCACTGAGGAAATTTTCACATGCCTCATCCAACGGAGAATCATCAGTATTATGAATAGAATAATAATAATTTCCGAAAACACTCATTTTATAAAGCTAATTTGAAGATGGTTGTTTTTAATTTGCAATTAAAGCACGCTATGTATACATGTAAATGGTGTTGTCACGGACATAAAGCCGTTACATATAGGGTGTAATGTTCCTATTTGACCTTTTATATCAATAATAAATACCGTGGAACAAATAGATAAACAGTATTATGCAGTTGATATGTACTGCAGACAATTGCACACACGATGTACATACGTTACAAATACGTTTCTGTACTAAGCTCTAAAGACAACATAGCCGCTCTTTATTGTTTATCAATTGACAATTTCCTTTCGGCTATACATTCCTCAGACTTCACAAAGTACCCGTATGTTGTGTAACAGTCTGTAACAGTTGTCATTTTCTGTTTGCACCACTACAACGTGTTAGTTTCACAGTTTAGCGTTATCGAAATGAACACGTCTACCTGCGTCTTTAGGCTCATTTAAAACGAAACCGAACATTTTGCCGCATGGCTACTCTACTTCGAAATTCCGTTACTCCTCTTTCCGTTAACCGATTCCCACCATGCGACCAGCAAACTGACCGGACAATTATAGCTGCGCAAATGATGGGTGTGTTAATTGATCCAAATTGTGAATGTTTTATTTTCTAAAAAGCGAGGATTCCAACATAAAATTAACTCTTCGAACTGGATTAAAGAAAATACGCGCGCACTTAGGCCTGCCATTAAGGAGGTTCGTGTGTACTCCTTTGTCAGGTAACACAAAGTTGTCACCCATGTTTTCGTGAGACACGGGGATTTGTCGCCGCTCTCGACCTGGAATGTCACCCTCTGGCCTGTCGGCCCTCGGGTGAGTCCAGGTCTCAAGCGGGCGACAAATCCCCGTGTCTCACTCAATCGCGGGCGACAACTGTATATAGTAACTGTATATAGTATCATATCATATATGCCTGTATAATGTAAACACAAGCTGCTAATCGTGGTATACTGTAAATCGAATTGGCTGTCGCATAATTCGTCATTAATGTTACTTTTTCGATGACCTAAATATCTTGATTATTTTCCGCAACATGAATGACATCAGCATCGAGTGAAATGACCACGCTTATATATGTACCGCGTGCCTAAAATGTACATGCAACCTATTCGATACTTCCAACGATTTAAAAGGGAATTTCGATGTTGCATCAGAGTTCCTTCTGGCAGGACTGGCCTTCATATAACCGTACTGCTAACCATCAGTGCACAAGTACCTAGATAAATCAACAATTACAAAGAAATGAGGATGGAAATTCGAATTAACAAGTATCACCATAGTCCAAATAATACAAGAACACCCGCACTCCACTGGACATTGCGTGATAACTTCCCACTAGCCAATCTAAAACGAGGAATTTGTGGTGCAACTGGATCAATCGATATTTAGATAATTAGATGTCTGAGTGACAGCGTGTCTGTTTCATCTTTATGTGTGGTATTCTTCGGAAAGTTTTTTCGCGCGTATCGAGTTATTTGTAAACTTGTTTTCAAAGTGTTCGGTTATAACTCATAACCTTAATGGAAACATGAGTTTTTTCTTATAATTTAATCCGTCATGATAATCCATAAAACAGACGTATAGTACATGTATGGTCAATTCACCATGTGAACAGTCATTGTCTCCTGCCCATCACCACAAGAGCTCGCACATTCGAACGCAAGAGCTCGCACGTTCGAACGCAAGAGCTCGCACGTTCGAACGCAAGGGCCCACACGTTCGAACGCAAGGGCTCGCACGTTCGAACGCAAGGTCTCGCACGTTCGAACGGAAGGGTTCGCACGTTCGAACGCAAGAACTCGCACGTTCGAACGCAAGAGCTCGCACGTTCGAACGCAAGAGCTCGCACGTTCGAACGCAAGAGCTCGCACGTTCGAACGCACGGGCTCGCACGTTCGAACGCAAGGGCTAGCACGTTCGAACGCAAGGGATCGCACGTTCGAACGCAAGAGCTCGCACGTTCGAACAAACCCGAGGACTGCCAAATATTTATAATTTGCGCCACATGGTTTACAGTATATGCTCGATATTGGCTTCCTCGCTGAATTGATGGTCACAGAGCACGCTGAATTGATGGTCACAGAGGACATTTCGACAATAATATGTTCAGATATTAATATCATTGTCTAAATTTCTACCAACGAACCCGAAGCACTGCCAAATAATTAGAATTTGAGCCACGATGGTTACAGTATCGGCTCGGTATTCGCGTCCACGCCGCTGAATGTGTCGTTACAGGGGGAACTCGACAAGAATATGCTGTGATATTAATGTCATTGTCTAAATTTCTATTCCATATCATCGAACACAAAGCACTGGCAAATCATTGAGTTTGAATCCCTCGTGGAATAGATACATCGTGTACCAACAAATGATGACTAATGACAGTGAGCCATGTCGTCGGGGGCAGGCGCGATCCAATCTTCAGAGACAATCGCTTGTTTCCTACGCTTTGTGTTTCATATCAAGACGTTTATTGTGCACCCCATCGGCAATTCCAGAGATCCCGTTTCCATTCACTCAACCCGCTGGTCACTTTAGAAAATTAGATACGCCTGTGCGAGTATCGAATATCGTATTCTGGTCCGGATATGACGACGCGAAGACAAGCGAATGGATAACTGGAATTTGTTCTTAGTATACGCCCGGTCAATGCATTGATTTGACTATGACTGAGCGAATGAGCATATGGACACTGTACCAAGGTGTGTCGGTGCCAGATCAGACTTCACGTTGTGATGGATAACTTTGTCAATAGAACCGTCGGGTTTTCTTCTACATTACTTACTCATCATTTAGTACTTTCTGCGTTGGGCACCAACGTACTCCAAGGATATATAGCTGATGGTATTCATCTGAAGTCTTTCTCTTGTCCATTGTCAGAGCGGTATTGTACTATGATTTGGGCGAAGAACGGACTCAATGTTGTTTGAAACTGGCCGGGTGTTTAAGCAATAGTGTCGGGCTAGGTATGCTAACTAGTGACGTCTGCTCCAACGACAGATTGTCAGTAATTCGTCACTAACTAAAATGTTTTACTATCATTACCATTGAAACTCTATTGTTCCTGTGGACATCGATCTGAAGACGTTTTGCTTCGTGTCACCATTGTACCAAAGAAAGCGCTTCGTATTCTTTGAGAAACTAAGCCGCGAAAATCTCAAAATAAGCAATATTGCAGAACTCATGTGTAGAATACCTTATATCTCGTCCCAAAAAATATGAAATGTCCATCACACTGCAATATATTGCAGCGACTAATGATTATATTTATTTTACTTTCGAATCTGTACTTAAAATTGATTCCGGAATTTCAAATTGCTATGTGGCAGTTACCTCACAAGTGGACAGTCTTAGTTAATATCTCTGTTGTCTTCCAGAGCACAACAAAAAACAAAAATAGAAAACAAGTCAAGTGTATCATTGTATTTTACCGTCAACATACAAATACTAATAATAGATAATATATTAGCACGTGTCAATCGTACCAAACAATCATAATGTAGTGACATTCTTTAAATGCGAATTTCCTCTCGACCAAGAAACAACATCA
The DNA here is from genome assembly GCA_032622095.1 of Siphonodentalium dalli. NCBI lineage: Eukaryota > Metazoa > Mollusca > Scaphopoda > Gadilida > Siphonodentaliidae > Siphonodentalium > Siphonodentalium dalli. The sequence goes on along the minus strand of CP136062.1, from coordinate 96,615,560 downwards.
AGTCTGATAACCTCTGGAAGGCACCGCATATTATATATCTCTCAAAACTTATCACCATGAAAATATGTAGCACCGCATATTATATATATCTCAAAACTTATCACCATGAAAATATGTATGCACCGTCATCTTGATTACATGTGTGTTATTACTGTTGTATTGTGTTGGGAGAGGGGCTTCATAAGTTGCACAAAAAAAATCCTGTGCCCCAATTCCTTTTGTATATTATGCAAATAATATATGTTTCAAGACACCGCTAGCGTATTGAGCCCTACTTATTATACATGCATGCGCTGGCGAAACACTCCCGAGAATTGTATTTCTAACCCAGTAACTGGTTACAAATAAGTCGTATTTTTTTCTGCACCAAAATCTGCCATATATGGTTTACCTCCATGCAATTTAGTGCATCCTTGGGTCAAAGTTGGTGTAACAATGTGCCAGGGATGCGGCATAGTGGGGTTCAGGCTGATACATGTTTGCCAGTGATTGTCCCTCTTTAGATCTGATCTCGCGGTGAACACGACAAAGACGACTCGGTAGCTATGGTACACAAAAGTGATGGACAGCACTGATTTTCTCATGATATCACAAGATCGAGTAGCTCTATATAGGAAGAGTTACCAGTATCTTTAGTGGCAGATTTAGTATTACCATGCAACAACTAAGTCGATCACAAAAACCTGGATGCATGTCAAATTGGGCTTCGGATAGCAGAGATGGTGTTGTTTCCTATACTCGAATTGATATTTCCGGAATTATGCCCTGCATGGATATATACACAATATCTCTGTTCGGGTAACCAGTGGTCTAGTAGAAATATATGCATGTACACGACTGATTATGATTCCCATCTTCAATACGATATTGCAATATATGCGATCGATATCATGTGAATGTCAGTTAATACACAGCGCGCGATTATCTACATGTACAACCCATTATACAGGTACATATAGTTGATCTGTAGATGGACTGACTGCCTCTCACTGCGGATGTACACATTAGATCGCTAACAAAATCACCAAAACATATCCAGAAATAAAGATTAGTTTGAATGGTAGTTAAGGTCCGCCACTAGCTGACTCGCACCAACCGCGATTGCAGATCATCATCTGCTGCCGGATTAGTACACTCTTAATCTCTCGGACGACGGGGGTCGTGCGCAAACGGAAGAATTCGAACATGGCCAGTGGTTTCTTTGAATTAGCCATAATGTTCACTTCCTGTTCCGTGCCAAATTCATCGGATTCGCTAGCCGAAATCATCCAGGATACAAATCGTATCGCCAGGATCGATAATGTCATTAAAACACCATCAAATCTTAAAGGCGCAGTGACAGCCGATGTTGATAAAAGCGCAAAATTGATTACAAATTGGTATTATTGCGCACACGGACATCTCTCAACCAATCATCGACTGAATGAGTAGCAATTGATAACATACCGACTGGTATACCATAGTTAACAGTAGTCAAACAAATATTTATCTACATCTGACTCGGCTCATCGACTAGTCTGCGTCAGTCTACCAACATTTATCAGCCTTAACGCTGTTACGTCATGCACGCAACACACCGCCTGGATAAAACGTCAACGGATCAGCCACTTCCGTTTCCACATGGAAATAACCTATCCCATACATAGACAACATATCTACCGGACTATTTCAATCACGTGATTAATAATCAGCATACTGTTGGAGACTCGTCGGTTCAACTAAACTTGAACTAATTATTGCTATTTATTACTAGTTCTCACCGACTGGTATATCGCGGTTAACAGAATGATGTCAGAATGATAGGTGACGGGTCCACACCCATGTCAAGTAAATTTGTATAGAAAATGGAGTCGAATTCGGTGAAAAAACACACTCTACGAGATGGATATAGTGGCAAACCATCAGAGCCACCGCATACGTAATGTAAAGCACAAGGGACAGCATGGTTAACAGTAGTCAAGCTGGTATATATCTACACCAACCGGCCAGTCTACGTATATCTAGTTTGTAACGTGAGTCGGTTAGAGTTACCGGTCTTGACACAATTACGTCGTACGCGGAACCATGAATCAGCTGAATTCTGCTCTATCTGTTTTTCTGTTAATTTTCGGTTGCTTCTATGTGTGTAATTGTGATATTACCGAGTACAGTGAACCATCCGTGCTGTTTTCCTCCATAAATAAATCTGAAAATAATCAACCTAGTGCCCTAAGTGTATTAACACATGCACCTGCACCCCCTTGTTGAGAATGACACACGATTAGCATATAACCAACGGCGTCCCTTCAGTGAACATGTGAATTTAATGCGATGCATGCAGCTCCCGGTCATAAGTAGGGATATGTCTATAATGTCTATGTCCAAAGTTGAGGCTATGAGGTCCAGAAGCGTATTTTACAATTAAAAATAAGACAGGCCTGCATATACCATCAACAGTTGTTTTCAATGGGCTGTGTTATTTTTAATTGTAAAATATGGGGGTATGATGCTATATCATCAATTTAATAATTAGCTCAATATTATGACGCATATGAAGCTTCCTAGCTCTCAATGAACTATTTGGTGATTGTATTGTTGTGTGAACTTATTAATTACTCTAGAAGATCCTGGAACCTAAAATGACAAAAAAAGAATATCTTTAACCTCCCAAATGTACTAAAATTCATAGTTTGTTTTGTCTTATCTTAATAATTGTTCAGATTCAATATTCTATGAAGATGATATATGAAAATCTATTTCTGGATGGATCCCGAAAAATTGTTGTAATGCATGTGTCGCATTATTTTTACCTGGGTTTATGCAAAAGGCGCGTCTGGACCTCATAGCCTCTACTTTGGACTCATTATAGACATATCCCTACTTATGTCAGGAAGCTGCATGCAGAATTCATACACTTTGAAATATGCGCGTAATCAACATGGATGTACCATTAGCATCCGCATTTTTCTACACAGTTAATTAGCCGACCCGCATCTTCTTGAATGCCACCCCTGCATGCTTACTGTAATTGGCAAATGTTTGGCACCTTGTCTATATCAAGTCGAGCTACAGTGCCATCATATAGTACACGAGTAAGTATATATCGATATATTATGTACAGTTATTAGCCAATAAGTTATATCGGATCCATCAATTCCCCGTGGTCAGCTCGATGAGAAATGTAAATATTTGCCAATGACGCTCAAGCTCAGGCAAATATTCTGCATCAATATATGTTTAAACTGATCAAATTGTGAATACCTCAACGTCTGCAGTATTAAATTTATTAGTAAATTCCCAAACTGCGATCACTTTGTGGCAGAGTGGGTCTCGTAAGATAGGAAGCAATAAACTGGCAATATGCCACATGCTTACATACATGTGTACCTGGTCAATAGGCGATTTGGCTATGGATCTATGACATAAAATCATCTCAGCCCAATGTTTCATTTATCAGCAGGAATGACATGACACTTCTCAACTATAGAACATTATTAATGGATGGTTGTCTTTCGATATGAAAATAATAATGCAATTTCTTGAATCAATACAAATTAAGTCGGTATATCATTGATATATAAACTGCACTTATGACAAGTTCGAATTTACAGAAGTTATTGGTACCTGAAATAATTTCCAAAGAGTTGCCATTCTTAAATATTGTGTCACAATACTCGCTTGTATGTTGAAAACAAAAACATTCCAGAATGGTTTTGAGAAATATCAGGAAAAATTTGCAAAATATGCTTCAGACCATTAATAAGATATCAGTGTCACATCATCGACAGGAAAAGACCTATTTAACTCTATCTTACGAGACCCACTGTGCCATAAAGGTGGCGGTTAACCCTATACTAAATACTCATTGAAAATTAGTTCCTTTGAGATATGTTCAGATAATACGTTCGTTTTTTTGTTGTTGACTTATTATCTGGACATTTCCCAATGAATATGAATCAGTCGGTTCTTGTATTGTCTGTTTTTCTATCCGTCGTCTGCTAGTTTCATTGCATACTTTTATAACTAGGCTGAAGAATCCATTAAGTATTGAAATGGTTAATAATGGTACGGTGGAAAAGGGCACAGGGTTCATATAATCTGGTGAAGAATATGCAGCGATTTGGGTAAATTGTGAAAATGTTATCCACATAATATATTTCGCGCTCAATTGGACGCTGCGGCTATATGAATATTATGGAATATAAGCAGTCTAACTATTTGAATTGTCAGTATAATTATGTGAATGAAGAAAACCGTTAACGTATAGAACTTACAATTTCGAGCAGACGACATTTCTGGAACCACGCTTATACCCATTCCACTGTTTAATGGAAGTTGTGTAGCCTTTCATCACATTCTGAAAGCGTGTGTAACCATTCTCACTTGTGTTGGCGATCACGACATGCTCTGAAGGAATCGGCGGGTAGCGAAGGCCATATGCATGCAATATAGAAAGCCATCAACAATCTCCTGAACGTTTCAGAATGAGCCTAATGGCTATCAGTATAGTTCCACGACAATCAACGTGGCAGATATTATATTCGTCATTGGCCCAACCAACTGTGTGATGTTTGACCTGAATTGAATAACAGCGGTAGTTGGAGGGCGTAGCGAAGAATATATGCATGCAATCAAGTCAGCCATCAACAATCTCCGGAAAGTTTCAAAGAGTGAGCTTAATTGTTATAAAGTACACGCATTTGGTATTCTCGGGATTCACAACCAAAACGTGGAAATTGTGTTCGCCGGCCATGGCTATCCGTATAGTTGCATGACAACGGGGCAGGAATTATATTCGTCGTTGCTCCAACCAACTGTGTGATGTTTGACCTGAATTGGATAACGTCGGTAGTTTTCATGTTCGTCAAATTAATTAGTAAATTTACTAGCCGTCATGTCTATGACAATTGGCAAAATAACTAAGTGCAGGCCGAGTATTACTGTATTACTGTATGTCGTTTTGTTACTTGTACTTATTTTTGGAGATACTACATCGTATAAGGGAAGTTGTTGGTCAATAAATAGGACATAGTGATAGGCCCGATGGTGGAGTAGTTGTTTGGATTCCCGATCAGCGAACGTGTGATACACGTAAAGACCGTATAACCGGGTTGTATCCTGGTTCCGGTAAGTTTCATTTTCTTACCGGCGCTGGTCGCTGGTTGTGACGTGGAGCGATTTCTTAAATGAAGTCACCCTATGAGCGTCCTTCTTTCATCGGATCATACTTCGTGATACAGCCTATTAATTCAAACGATAAACACAAACAAACCAAATATCCAGTCGTACTATAAGATACCACACAGCGGGCCAATTTATCGACCAAACAACGCCACGATATACGTAGCAACCACATGCGTCGCTGACGAAGGCAAGAGGGAATTTCGTTTAAAGAAATATATTTCGGATAACTGACGATCTGGATTCCTGATTATTTAATGTGTATTTAAATACACACATCATTACACACATATCTATGCGAATCTTGTTTGAAGAATTAGCATCAGATCAGGACGTAATGACTGTCATTAAGTGAACTCGCGAGCTTCTTTACTCCAGGAATCAATAATGCATCACCATTCTGTGTCAACTCGGGCCTTACCGAAATGAGTATATATTCCCGGACCGAAATAGGCTGATAAATATATGTTATATACGAAACCTGTCAAGCTAGATCATGCAATTAATCTTTACCCTGCATGCTACGTCGATATCATATTCCATCAGTTCAAAACATGGGAACTGTTTGAAAAAGAAAAAATAATAGGTATATCTTAGTCAATATTTGTTCATTACGGGGCAGACGCACGAACTAAAACCGGCAAAAGATTTTCAATAAGGAATTTATCTTGATGATATATCATATTCGTTGTATATATTGTATATAGAATCTGAGCAATTATTAAGAGACGACAAAAACAATGGATTTTTATGCATTTGATACGTTGAAAATATTATTTTCTTTTTTTGTTTTGTCCCTTTCGGTACCAAGAACTGCTTGAACGATTATTGCAGACTCGATTGGAAAATTGTTCTTCGTGTGATCAAATTGCTTAACTATATATTAGCTATGCCACGAATGTATCGACAGTTAACACTCACATTGTGAAATGGTAGTATAAGTTGCACTTGTATATGTATATCACAGTATTTGTTTGTACACTTATGCATACATAAGTATTTATCCCTATATCTGCTCATAACTGTAAAGGGCCAACATTAAGTATACAAATTTATAGTGTATTGAATTGCTTTATTTCACTCAATCATAATTTGTATACGCATACACGTATGAGATGGCCACGTAAATGACTCTGGAGATGTCCCATAAAATAAGCATTTATATCTGTCAGATCCCTATATCAACGATAAAATATATCTAGCATCTTGATAATTATTTATGTATGCGCCATTGTATATCGTGGATAAATAAAACATGTGCAACGACTGTTGGCGATCGGCTACAAAACCATTTTTGTTTTTATTATTAGTCTTTGTTTGATATCAGACTGATATATTCAATACTCATTATAATCGTACCCTAACAGGACCTTATGTTTCATCTTATGCGTTCATTGTTTTCTCGTCAGATGGACGAGTGACCGCATTCACACCGATAAATCGATTTGATTCATATTTGGCATTCGCCGTCACTTACTTCTATGGTAAATCCGATTAAGTTCTGACATGAAATTTAAACCAATACATGCAATTTAGAGAAAGTGGATCTGGTGTGATCGTCACTTGTCTGCAGCTACACGTATACCTTTGATATTAGTGGACAGTGTTGACGCCGGCCTGACATTATATAACTACACTGCACACATAACAACTGAGCCACGGAAAGTAACTAATAAACTTGCCAGAGACACCAATCAAGTCAAGCTGCATGGCGGAGTTCGGTCCCCTCGCTACGATGGTCTGGCCGCTACCATCGTGTTTCTTTTCGTAATTAAATCTAACATGTTTCATTTAAGAGTTTTAAAAGTAAACCGTTTCAATTCATGATGGCTCTATCTAGCTAATTTCCAAATGAATATGGACAGTTCGGTTTCTCAGAATAATTGAGAATGAATTATAACAGACAAAAATGTCTTACACAAAACACTTATAACTGATTAATTACCTCACATTATGTGTAAGCGATGCCAGTCTTGAAGTCCAGCGTATCAGGGGACTGAACTCTGTCTTGCATTTTGGAAACAGTTTGTGTGAATCATAACTTCGCGCTTACTGTGATTCGAATCAGCTTCGACGTCGATGGGCGGTTTACTTGGCCTAATGCGCAATACACCGTTCGAATGAGCCACCGGGGTCCCTATAGGATTGCACTTAGAGAAGTCCATCAACACAATTTTGCAATATGATTCCAATTTCCCCATCATGGCATGGTCATGCATGTTGATATGCACGACTGTGATTGAGTTACTCGTATAAGCGACCCACGCGTAATTCAACATTCACAACAGAGACTGCATTACACGAAGCCCTTGGATTGCATTGCGTGTCACTCTCATCATGGGTTCTAAGTATGACGGGGAGTTCGGTGAATGTAGTATAAACCATCACTATAGCTAAGTCCAGTTCGAGATTGATAAATAATAATCAGATATAATATATAGTTAAACAAGGAACTTGCTGTCGCAACCGGCCAAATATTGAGAAACACATGGGTATGAATTAATCATCACTGATTGTTAAAGTATCTGGAACAATCGCCCATTGGCCCATCACGCATATAACCAGTATGTTTGCATTAAAATAAGATCAATTCCTATTGGAATAATGGCAATTCTAAACGAGCTTGTCTGTCTCAATCAGAGATGACATGTCACGGACCTTAACACTGTTCACGTTGTAATCGATAATCTATAGTGCGCACTCACCTCACTATGACCTTATCATGGTCAAAGCTCAAGATATATTCGTGGCACACGTTTGTGATTGCACGTGTGCCACCATAATCTACATGTACAGGGTTACCTGATTAATGTAATATTTAAACCGTCGATTCAGTCATACGGATAGCTGCGATCTGAAACTGAATCAGTGGATGAGCTACATATTTGTTGCAAGAGTTATTGTACATTAGAGTGAAAGGGGTGATGTGCATGTTACGTGCATCTGTTGAATGGTTGAGGGTTTCAAAATTAGGGCACAATTTCCTTGTAAATATTATTTATATAAATCTAAGTTGTGATTTGTGATTTGTGAATGTCCACAGCTCGTGTACTAGCTTATCCCGGCAGTCATAAGTTTATATAAGTTTTGAACAAATTTAAAATCAAAACCGCTTTGGGTTAGAGACTTGCTTTGTGGCGCAGGTTCCCGGCCCTAACATTTTCATATGCTACAATTGCATAACTTTAGCAAACCAGAAGGAAAAATCGGATCATTACAGTATTTTGAAACCTCATTAGACACAGCGTAACGGGACAGAATGGAAGACTGATAAAGACCACACGTCACCACTGCAGGGTGCGTAACTATACCGGAATCTTTAGTATTTTAAAAGGTTTCTGTCATTATCGTAGACGATTATAAAATTTAAAAGCACGTGCATGAAAATCGAATTTAAAGACATAATTAAAAATAGTAATGATCGCTTGTATCATATGGGAGGTGTTCCGGGATACATGTGTATATAGACGAGTTCGGTCCAATATATTCATGTGTATAGTGTATGTTTGGATATTCCAGCCTGTTCTCGCGTAAATAAGCTCATAGTTAACTTATTTGATGGGTCTGAAATTTAGCTCATATTGACATAATTTAGATGTGAAAAAAGCCCTATGGGCGTAAACTCTGGGGCCGGATTTGTCATCTCCGGTTTAAACCTTCGAGTTTAAACCTGGTTTACACCTACATTGGCGGTCCAGACAAACCGGGTCTAAGGGGGCGTTTTTGTCGTTCAGTTGCCAGCTAATTGACAACTCTATTCGGTGATATGAGCATGCAATCAAACTACCCTCTTATAAATCGGACCAAAATACAGGCCGATATAATGGTTATTGGCACGGCATAAGTTATCACGAACGCGTGCACACAATGGATTTATTCATTGAGAAACAACTATCGCCCATGGACCATTAATCCAATCTCATGCTGGGTTTAAATCAATCTGACAACTAGCATGTCTATTAACACGAGTTTCGCGCGCTGTTCATCACTTTTTTGTGATAGATTTCTGCAAAATGCTTCTCCCGCAAAGACAAAATTTGGTGTATTTACATGTATATCTGTATATATTAAACTAGAAGGTGGCCCGACTTCGTCCGGGCTTTGACCTTGAATTGACCATTTTGAAGGTCAAGGTCAGGTGGGGTCAAACACCAACACCAACACCCCGGCCAAGCGGATACCGGGAAATCGGCCCAGCGGATACCGAGATACTCTATGCATCAAATTTCGTCCGTAAAAAATCCGCCAGTTTAACCCGATTTGATTTCCACTCAAGTATATAAACGCGCCTCATATACACACGCTCATTAATTATCAAGTTTCAACGTAAAGATAAATTACCATCGGTGCCCGAGATATCGCCAAGACGTCTGAAACAGTCAAATGCATCGGCCGGTAAAGCGTTAACGTGATCTAACGTTATGACCTCTAACGACGTCATAGAAGTTACGCATTGTTTTTATCCTGATGGAAGATAGTACCACTTCTTCTTGATAATTGAGGCAGATAACTAAAACGGATACATACGCATTATATATCGTTGGAAAGAGGAAACACGAAAGATTCTCACAGTGTCATTATTATGACTGGCATTTTATTATTCGCGCTGTTTCGAATCGATTTGTAAGCACCGAACTCAAATGAAAGTCCCGTAACACAGCGTAAAAACAGATTTGACCTCGGCACGTGAAAAGTTGACCTCGGATCTGAAAATTAATATGCCTATGCCACTTCCCGACCGATAGTACCCTCACATACGAAGTTTCATCGAAATCGGGTCGGCCGTTTTCGAGTTCATCGCGAACACACACACACACACACAGATAGATACACCACACACAGACAGATCTTCCAAAATATATAATAGACTAGAAGGTGACCCGACTTCGTCCGGGCTATTCAAAAACAAAATTTCAAGTCGATAGCTCCACCCGTTTCCGAGATCTGGTCTGCGCATGCACGAAGCTGGCGTCGCACGGGCTCGGCGACCCGATAAAATTGGTATCCGGGGCAAGATACATTCACATACCAAATTTCAAGTCGATAGCTCCACCCGTTTCCGAGATCTGGTCTGCGCATGCACGAAGCTGGCATCGCACGGGCTCGGCGACCCGATAAAATTCGTATCCGGGGCAAGATACATTCACATACCAAATTTCAAGTCGATAGCTCCACCCGTTTCCGAGATATATATATTGCCCAATGTCATTTGCGGATACCTCGGCCGGTGATGAGTTAACGCGACATCGGCCGGTTAAGAGTTAAACGCGATCACGTCACGATCTGTTGACGGCGTAATATATTTACGGAATGTTTTTCGATGAGCGAAGCATGGTCCTGCGTTCTTCTCGACAATTAAGGTAGAAACTTTAAACATACACAGGCTTGTGATACATCATTGGAAAGAGGAAGCGCCACAGATTCTAACCGTGCAAATTATATGACTGGCAATTTATTATTCGCGCTATATCGAATCGATTTGTGAGCACCGAACTGAAATATATTAGCGCAAAACGGCGTAAAAACAGATTTGACCTCGGCACGTGAAAAGTTGACCTCGGATCTGAAAATTAATATGCCTATGCCACTTCCCGGCCGATAGTAACCTCACATACGAAGTTTCATCGAAATCGGGTCGGCCGTTTTCGAGTTCATCGCGAACACACACACACACACACACCACAGACAGATACACAGACAGATCTTCCAAAATATATAATAGATGGTATAGGAGCTGTCTATCTGTATGTCCGTTTGCCTATTTGCAACTGTTCTCCAATACCCCTGGACCGATTTCAATTAAATTAGGGGTGTGGTGATTCGTCTGGTATAACGGCATTAAGTTTTAGAAATTTTGATTAAAAAAAATATATAAAAAATTGTGTTAAATTGAGTAAGGAGTTGAATCTAAAAAGAAACAAAATTAAAATTTAATTTAACATTTGTTTGTTTTAAATTAAATTAAAAAATTTTTTTAATTAAAATGTTCAAATTATCAAAATGTGCGCAAAGCCCCTCTGACGCTGAATAAAATCTCCATAATCGAGTCAATCCTGGACCAGGACGCCAGTCAAGTAAAGGCAATTTGCTTATGAGTGCACACCATAAGCGGCATCTGAACTGTTGGAAGTGGGCAACCATGCAGAGGGACAGTTTTTAACAAAGAAATATATTACATCCGTTGTTTTTTTTTCAATGTCATAAATTTCCAGTCATGCAGAAAATCAAAAAGGTTCACAGGTTCATAAGTTATCAAATTTGACTTATATAGCAATATAAGTTTAGGATTGCAAACTATGTGTATAGCATATCTGGTCATGCAGTAGCATCGTTTTGGTGTCAAAATTTAAACGTTGAACCCTTCAAATGAATTCGTAGAAAACACCAGTATTTGCGATTGCCAAGCCAAAAACAAACCACAAAATAGTTGTAAAAATCATATATTTAGGAACATGTCTATATCTGAGCAAATCTCGCGTGCGAATGAATCAACTGTGACATGATAACACCTAAACACCAGTCGGTAGTCGCCACTTAGACACGACCTCACAGCTCCACCCTTTGACTGATTGTTTGACAATTCTAAACCGCGATGAAGAAAAGACGGATTCGTCATCTCAAGTTTAGCCTCGATAAAGCTGCATGTTTAGCTGGACCGCCGAATTAGATGGTTTAGTTGCCGGTTTAAGCTTATACAACGCAAAAACAATATTGAAATTGACAAAAACTTGTCCCCATACGCTTTATATGTGTGACTGCTTCTCGCTTATAAATTTCCAAACAAAATATGAGCACTGTCGTGATTATTGATTTTCGCAATCAATAAAACGAGGCATTAAGTACGTTTAATTATCTCGACGATACAGAGACATTACTGCTAAACCACTGGTCTGGTTGGACCAGGTTTAAACCAGAGGTGACGAATGTGTCACTTAGACCTGCGGCCTCCGGTTTAAACCACGGATTTTGCTGACTCACGGTGGTTTAAACCTAGATGTTTACGTAGACCAGGTTTAAACCTGAGATGACGAATCCGGCCTGGTTATTTAAACAACATTGTATGGGACTATTTCAATATGAAAATATATAAGCCTGTATTGTGCTTCTTTTCACGAGAACGGCTGGAAAATAACACGAACTTACCACCTCATGACTTACCATATTTACGCTCTTTATAATGTGTTTTACTGTGGCCGCAACAGAATGACGGGTGCAAGACTATGCAATATGGGCTTCTTTCAGAATCAAATCATTCCAACATGAACCTATTTGCACAGGATAGGTTGGATATTTATATAATGTATGCGTAATTTGGAAACCAAAACGAACCACAATCAGTTAAAGTGATGCGGAACACTCCGATTGGTGATTAATTGGGAATATAGATGATAATCGTAGTCAAACTGGTTATTCTCATAAATTTAATGTCCAAATTGGCAGCACTCAGCCGGGTACCCTGATGCGACTTAAGAGAATACACACACGAGGCTGTCCATATCCGTGTAATATATGTTGGGCATACTAAATTCAGTCGAGTACCATGGCGAGACATATAAGAGAATGGACGCAGGCGATCACCCACGAGCGTGTGTTATACGCATATATCTTAACATTCTAATACATGTATATGCTGGAAACCCAATGATACACCAAGTTGAGCCACAGTGTCATTAACGTCCGCCACACACAATCTTACACAAATAAACATTGAATTTACTATATAATATTGCATAATGTCGAAACGGTCCTAGAAAAGAATACTAATGTTGCTACAAAACTCGGCGATTTTGTTGTTCTTACTACACAACTCGTTGATGTTCTACTACATAACTCGTGACCTCAAATTATATTACATAACTCGGAGAGCTACCACTCAACTCGACGATTGTTACTGCAACACTCGTGAGCTACCACATAACTCACCAGTTACTACAAAACTGGGCGTAACAATATTTCTTTAATATCACAGTGTAATGTTCGATATATACAACTATACTATCAGCTGCATGCACGCATAGCCTGCACCTGTGTGTTGTATATTGTACAGCGACTGCTATATATGTTTCTCCGTCGTGCATGTGCACAAATGCTGAGCTTCCATGAGTCCAATAACGGCTGAAATAATTTTTAAGTAGTGGAACCTTTCATCCGGGCACCGCAGCCAAGAAACCGGAACAATTAATACCGAATCCGACATGACAAAGCCGAGGTAATAAATATACCAATTCGTTAGCTAGAGAGCGATCACCATTTTATTGGGGTCAAATGTGTCCGATATTTTTCATCTAGCTGACAATTGCGGTCACTTTATTGCGAGGCAGGCAAAAGCAATTCGGTGATTTATTACCGGGAACTAAGCAGTTATGTTGATCCGAAATGGATGCCTTCCAAACTTTTGCTTCGACCCGCCGTCGACCAGGGCCCAGTTCGGCTTCAATTCTGGCTAATTCCACAAGTATTGGTCTAACTGCAGACAAAATCAATCGATTAAATGGTCTCAACGCTGACCCGGACCAACTGTGCATCGTTTTGTTAACCTGATATGTCTGATCCATTTATCATTGGATTCATCGCCCACAGTTATGAGCAACATGGTGGCTCAGTATGCAAGGTGCATAATGACATAACCAACCGTCCATTGATGGCGAATATGTGTTTACTGCAGATAAGCGCGGATTTGTGAGTTAACAGTGGAGGGTAACCTGATCCGTATACCTTGGCAAGTTTGTTTCTTACAGTTGCCGTTGCATGGTTTGTTTTAGTCCAATATTCAATCGATGTAAACCATCTACATGTTAAGAAGTCGTTAGGGCTAATACTGGTTTACGCCGAAATACTGTTGCCTTAGTCTTCTATAACGGAATTTAAGCGTAAACCACCTGCAAATCTAAAATCACAATGCTGGTAATAAAATGTCACAATTGTGAAAGTAACCCGGTTTATTCCATAAAAACATATTTGTTTTGAACTCCACGAGAGTTGCCAAGAGAAATTAGCATTGCATTGGGGCAGATTAGTACTCAACATTTTAGTACCACTTAGAACCGAATAAAGGCCATAGTTGATAAACGTGATAATCCGACAGTTACAAAAAAATCAAACGAAATGGCCCACATTGAGCATGGTGAATCATTATACAAATCCGTTGATAAATTATCGTCAACTAATTTAATTAGGTAATTATTCCGGCCGGAATTCCGCTGGGCAATAGTCATGTCAGTTGTTACTCATTTGGTGCACTCGATATATGCCTCTGACAGTCATCGTTAAGTGCTACCAGATGGCGTATTTGTCATTCCTCTCCCCACATCTAGTCTAGTTAAACGACAACTCCATCATAGTCCATATCGCACCATATGGGCTGAAACTTGCTCCTTCTATAATTCTTTAGAATTAGCATACGAACCAAATAATCAAAAATAATTAGGTGATTCCCACTTGGCGTCGAGACAGTAATTAAAATATAGTTAAAGGTTCACGTATGTCCTAAAACTGTCAGTCGATGGTGTCTAGAACATATCTCACAAATATGAATAAAACACGTTGACGGAAGTAAAATGCATTTCATGGCTTCACGCGACACACATGCGAGTGGTGTCATTTCAAGAAGCCAAAAGAGATCGCAGTGTATCCATGCAATTACTAATTGACTAATATATGACGATTCACGTTTGTTCGGTAATCGGATCACACACTCACACATGACTGGTGTTGTGAAATTGTGGTAATCCCAAGGTTATTCGGGCCTATAAAGGATTTTCCGAAACAAGTACACGTGTTAAGATATAATGTAGTTTTTGTATAAACCGACCGCATTTGACAGCACGGTAAGCGATATCTCCCTATTCACGTAGACACAATTTTATTGCACAAAACATTTCTCATTTCTAATTATACAGCCTGTTCTTCCGAAAAACAACACAATATCTGCTTATAACAGCACATGTTTTAGGTAGATTAGAATAGCCTTATTTTGAGTCGGTAATGTGCTGAAAATAAGAACATTTTAGTCGCATTATCGACTCATAATGAGGCGATTATAAGCAGATTGTGTGCGGATAATGAGACAAATAAGCTAACTCACGACGTGTTAGGTGTACGCTCTTTAACAGGTAATTCACAGTGGTCCGCGGCATGAAAAGAAATAACAGCTAAGAGTCCATTATCTGCTTATTTCAGAATAAAATAATCACATTATGTACCTGACTTCACATTATAGGTCAATTATGTGCGTATTTCCGCGAGGACATGTTGAATTACAGAACCAACACGACACCACCGTGGTGGACATATGGAATATGTTGTGGCATTCAAAGTCATCATTGTTATTGATGTCTGACCACGAATGCTATATTATTATATACTACGTAAATCGTTTATAACAATATACGAAACAGGATCGGGGCTCGTGTTATTTCAACTTGACTAGAACCTCTCCCGAATACGTGCAATGTTTTTCAAGTCACCCGAATATGCTTAATTTTCTCGTATCAAATGCATTGCATGATATTGAGAAGTATAGACAGGGGGGGGGTAAAAAAAATTGCAGGACGGTATGCCGTTTTTTTTGCATCTGGCATTTACCGGGACCCACCACCCCCCAAACCTGGAAAACAATAATTTTTTAGTCCCAATATTTTGACACCCACCCCCCAAAATTTCACTAAAGTTGGTCTAAAATCTCATAAAACTCTACTGATATCACTCTTATGACTGGGAATTGATTAGTCGGCCAACCAGCCCATTATCTAACATATTCCATACCACTTATGTTAGTCTACTGGAGCAACTTAGTTCTATTATACTAAACTAGCTGAAACAGGCTCCCTTTTGGAGCCTATATTCAGCATCGGAGATACCTGTGGCCCCCTTTGTTGGACTTCGCACACATTTTGATCTTAGACAGACCCTTCACTTAGCGGCGGCCCCATTGTGCGCTTCAAGCACATTTGGTCATTGAAACATTTTGATATATATATATATTGTTTTAATATACTTTTTTTTCAATTCCTTGCTCAATTTAACAAAAGCAATTTTTTTTTTTTTTTTTAATTAAAAATTTAAAAACTAATACCATTATAACATCCGCCAGGGTACCCTGAGTCACCACACCAAATTTGGTTGAACTCGGTCCAGTGGTCTGAGAGAAATCTCCGGACAGATCCTACTCGTTTATATATATACTAGAAGGTGACCCGACTTCGTCCTGGGTTTGACCTTGAATTGTCTATTTTGAAGGCCAAGGTCAAGTGCGGTCACGATTTGACCCGTCCAAAACACTGCCCGAACAAAGGTACCCGTCGAAATGGTTTTACCCGATTTTACCTTTTAACCCGATTTGATTTCCACTCAAGTATATAAACGCGCCTCATATACACACGCTCATTAATTATCAAGTTTCAACGTAAAGATAAATTACCATCGGTGCCCGAGATATCGCCAAGACGTCTGAAACAGTCAAATGCATCGGCCGGTTAAGCGTTAACCTCTTCGCTGCTATGACGTCCGTATCTATTACGGACGTAAAAGTGCACGCCGTGTGCTATATGGTCCGTAGGTACTACGGACCTACTTCAGCACACTAGAAGTAGGCCATTATACATAACTGGAACTCAGAGATTAGTGCATCGTAACAACTGTATCTCGACGTTTCAAACAGTGTATGATGTTCCACGATTGTGAACAATAATAGCCTTTCTGCTGAGTCACTTTATGGTTCTTTTGACATTCCCGCTATATTTTCCCATTGGAAAATGCCAATAACGTCAACAGCCCAGCACACGACGTCATAACGTCATTTAGCAGCGAAGAGGTTAACGTGATCTAACGTTATGAACTCTAACGACGTCATAGAAGTTACGCATTGTTTTTATCCTGATGGAAGATAGTACCACTTCTTCTTGATAATTGAGGCAGATAACTAAAACGGATACATACGCATTATATATCGTTGGAAAGAGGAAACACGAAAGATTTCACAGTGTCATTGTTATGACTGGCATTTAATTATGCGCGCTGTTTCGAATCGATTTGTAAGCACCGAACTCAAATGAAAGTCCCGTAACACAGCGTAAAAACAGATTTGACCTCGGCACCTGAAAAGTTGACATCGGATCTGAAAATCAATATGCCTATGCCACCCCCGGCCGAAAATACCCCCGCATACCAAGTTTCATCGAAATCGTGTCGGTCGTTTTCGAGTTCATCGCGAACACACACACAGATCACACACAGCCAGATACACAGACAGATCTTCCAAAATATATAATAGATAGATAGCCGATGAGCCCGACGTTGTCCGGGCTATTCAAAAACCAAATTTCAAGTCGATAGCTCTACCAGTTTCCGAGATCTGGTCTGCGCATGCGCGAAGCTGGCGTCGCACGGGCTCGGCGACACGATAAAATTCGTATCCCGGGCAAGATACATTCACATAGCAAATTTCAAGTCGATAGCTCCACCCGTTTCCGAGATCTGGTCTGCGCATGCGCGAAGCTGGCGTCACACGGGCTCGGCGACCCGATAAAATTCGTATCCGGGGCAAGATACATTCACATACCAAATTTCAAGTCGATAGCTCCACCCGTTTCCGAGATCTCGTCTGCGCATGCACGAAGCTGGCGTCGCACGGGCTCGGCGACCCGATAAAATTCGTATCCGGGGCAAGATACATTCACATACCAAATTTCAAGTCGATAGCTCCACCCGTTTCCGAGATCTGGTCTGCGCATGCGCGAAACTGGCGGCGCACGGGCTCGGGGACCCGATAAAATTCGTATCCGGGTCAAGATACATTCACATAGCAAATTTCAAGTCGATAGCTCCACCCGTTTGCGAGATCTCGTCTGCGCACGCGCGAAGCGGGCGCCGCACGGGCTCGCCAATACGACAACGTCCACCGCCTGGTCAAACTACACACACGTACCAAGTTTCGCCCCGATCGGTCGAGAATCGTAGATTTGTATTAATGACAGACAAACAGACAGACAAACAGACAGACAGACAGACAGACAGATGTCTTCAAAATATATATGAGATGACAAGCAGTCACACACTAAACCAGACTTGGATACTTTTGGACTTGTGAGAGATCATCTAAGTTGAAAGACATGCAACTAATTCACTGACTGGATTGATGCACTGATGACAGATATTTTCTACCCATTAATAGTCACATTAATGTTTGAGACAGTTGCTCGCTCTTTTTCCATACACACAATGATCTAGGCATTAGTTGCACCAGGACAAATTTACTTATATATGCAAACTTAGGCCATTGTACAGGATACACACAATTCCATAATTTCTAACCATGTCCCTATTAGTCTGTCAACTAGATCATAAACATAACAAATTAATAGTATAGTTGACATAAAATTGTTGGTGTATGTTATCGGAGATTTGCAGGCATGTTATATCGGTTGGAAACGGAGACGACGGTAAGCTATAAGATTTTTTTTGGTCGTTCCGCCCACTTAGAAAGATGACACCCAATAGTCTTAAAATGGTAATATGTATATACAAGATATTGCTACCATGCTGTCTCACGAATACCTCATTCAGACAGCATGGGACCAATATCTTGTATCTGGTCGTTGGTATTTGATTGGGTATTTAGTGGCTGATTGATTATATGTTCGTTATAATGTATTGAAATTGTATGATAGGTAGATGTTACGTTAGGAGGTGTGAAGAGTATACGATGTGTTGTAAGCAACTGTGGTGGCGTAGAGGAATAGCGAGGAAGAGGGAGAGAGAGAGAGAGATATATATATATATATATATATATATATATAGCGAGAGAGAGAGAGAGAGAGAGAGAGAGAGAGAGAGAGAGAGAGAGAGAGCGAGAGAGAGAGAGAGAGAAAGAGAGAGTAGGAAGATTAAGAGTAGAAAGAGGAATAATGCTTATTAAGGGACATGACAATCTGCGGGATGGGATGGGATATGGGACAAAACGACAATCTGCGGGACAGCATTTCAAATTGCGTGGGACGGCCGATATCTCGAGGAATACAAGGCGTAGGGGGCTCATTTTAGTGTCTAACGAAAGGCCCACATTCGCCCTATCCACACATATTAACCCCGCCACTGACCGGACACCAGAAGTTGCATTATTTGATCGACAACTGACCTAACATGGGGTGGAATTTGGGATAGAATGACAATCTGCGGGACAGGATTTTCAAATTGCGTGGGACGGCCGATATCTCGAGGAATACAAGGCGTAGGGGGCTCATTTTAGTGTCTAACGGCCCACATTCGCCCTATCAACACATATTAACCCCGCCACTGACCGGACACCAGAAGTTACATTATTCGGTCGACAACTGACCTAACATAAAATGCCACAAGCACGAAAAACTGCGTTCGACATTAATGTTTAGAATTTAGATTTCTCGATGAATACGCTAGCAAACAACAAGTTTTATGTATCAAATAACGCCCATGACGCGTCACTGTGACGTTACATAAGTTAATAGCCATAGACAACAAATTTACTTACTGGCAGGTAATGAACTTCGTATAAGTAATTCAAATTCTCACACGGAAAACATGATATGTGGGTGACATGATAAAATCGTTACAGGGCTCGTTGTTGCCGGCTACGGTGACATATGAGGCTCAGCGAGATAATCTCACTTCGCCTCATGTGACACCGTATCCGGCAACAACTCGCCCTGTAACTTATAATATGGGGTCGATAGACGCCATCTTGTTTTTTCTTCGAGGTCTTCCGCCTCACTCATAATATAGATGACGCAATGAAAAGGGATATCTGTCGTAAATTATTTTCTACGATTTTAAAAACATAGTACCATGTACCAATAGCTGCATCTGATATATTTGACGAATTTTAAGGACGCATAAATTAACTATCAAACTCAAATTGTTACTACACTTCATGTGATGAGCCTCATATGTCACCGTAGCCGGCAACAACGAGCCCTGTAACGATTTTATCATGTCACCCACATATCATGTTTTCCGTGTGAGAATTTGAATTACTTATACGAAGTTAATTACCTGGCAGTAAGTAAATTTGTTGTCTATGGCTATTAACTTATGTAACGTCACAGTGACGCGTCATGGGCGTTGGACGTCAACGCATTGAGTCAATGGCTATAATCACCAGAAGCAGGACAACAAACTTGAGTTTGATAGTTAATTTATGAGTGTTTATAATTTCTCAAATATATCACATGCAGGTTTTGGTATATGGTACTATGTCTTTAAATTAACAGAACTTGATTTCCGACAGATATCCCTTTTCTTGGCGCCATAATACACCGAAAATATATCCGAGGCGGCAGAGTTCCATGAAAAACAAAATGGCGGACATCGACCCCATATGGGAACCCTGAGGGGGGATATAGATTCCATATGGGACGGGCTACAAAGATGACGACCCGATGTCTCCTGATATGCCTCTACCAACGGAGCGTCCTCATTGGTCGATCCAACCAGGTGACATGATAAGGATTGTTAACGTTAACGTTGACGTTCAACGCCCATGACGCGTCACTGTGACGTTACATAAGTTAATAGCCATAGACAACAAATTTACTTACTGGCAGGTAATGAACTTCGTATAAGTAATTCAAATTCTCACACGGAAAACATGATATGTGGGTGACATGATAAAATCGTTACAGGGCTCGTTGTTGCCGGCTACGGTGACATATGAGGCTCAGCGAGATAATCTCACTTCGCCTCATGTGACACCGTATCCGGCAACAACTCGCCCTGTAACTTATAATATGGGGTCGATAGACGCCATCTTGTTTTTTCTTCGAGGTCTTCCGCCTCACTCATAATATAGATGACGCAATGAAAAGGGATATCTGTCGTAAATTATTTTCTACGATTTTAAAAACATAGTACCATGTACCAATAGCTGCATCTGATATATTTGACGAATTTTAAGGACGCATAAATTAACTATCAAACTCAAATTGTTACTACACTTCATGTGATGAGCCATTGCCATAGAGCTTTGGCGTTCTACGTCCATGGTGCGCCACTGTGACGCTACACAATTGAATATCCATAGGCGGCACGATTAGCTTACCATAATCTAATATTAACTTCGTGCCGGTAATTCGATTTCTCACATGGAAAGCATGATAAAAGCGTTACGGGACTCTTAGTTGCCAGCCAGAGTGTCATGTGAAGCTCATCGAGATTAATTTGGAGTATGGCTAGCACCTAGTCCGATATTAATCTCATTTCGCCTCACTTGACACCATATCCGGCAACTAATCGCCATGTAACTTATAATACCATACACGCCCTGTATACAAGCGGAGACACACGGGTTCGGGGATTAGTATGTGAGCCGCAATTTAAATTTAAAGATGCCGTTTGCGATTTGACATCTAATTAGTCGAAGGTTAATTTTCACCTTGAAGACAAAAAAAATATTATTTTCAGCAAAAACGTCGATATGTTATACGACGAAAACGATCGTAAAAGCTCACGAGAACGTTCTTTATGATCTACATCTTTTGGTTCTTTGTCATAGGCTGACAAAAATTACAAAACTTGTTAATGGTTCCTCTTTTCAAAGTCGATATCTGGATATCAAGACATACTAATAATGGCTCGTGGGTACCATACAATTATATTCTGGAACAGAACACGTTCTTATGTTTTTATGGTGTCAACTTGGACAGGGTATGTAAATTAGCCTTGTTTAATTAACCACATATAACTGTTTGAGGTTAGTGTTCATTTCAGTCGTTTGCAGATGCCACAATCGGCAGTACCCCCGTTGCACATAACCGAATTAAAAAAAAAAATATATAACCACAGCTGTTCCATTTCAATAGATTGTATCAAATAGAGCAACTTCATTAATTATTAACAGTAAAGATGTCCTGACCGATCAATTGCCATAAGACCACAATCTGTACGTTTTTTTAATAACATAAACTAATTTGATCAGAGCCCGTTTATATGAGCGTTATATAGGTGGCCAGAATATCAACACAAAAAGGAAATTTTACACATTTTAAATGTTTGTCAGTCTAGAAAAAATTCCAGTGATCTCCTCTTATAAAGAGCGTCGCACAAAAAACTGCAGATAACAAAGTGCGTTCAAAAAAAAAATATATAAGGGTGATTTTGTGGATATTTGCGATGCCAGTGATACGAATGACGGTGATTCCAGATATACAAATACGACGGGATGCAAAGCAAATAATCTACATATATATATTATTCTTCTATATGTAGAACAGGAGCGAATATGCTTACACTAAGCAATAATATTCGCTGTATACGATAATCTTAAGAGCACCACGGAGTCTTTCACATAAATAGGCATGTCTCCACATCTACATTATCTTGATATCCAGAATGTCAACTTGACCCAGACCAATCGCACACTTTAGCGGCACGTCTCGTGTTGTTATATAGACGCAACTCTTCAAAAGTTGCGTCATGAATTGGTTATGACAACACCCAAGGGTAGAAATTCACAGCACGTAATGAAGACACTGAGAATGATTAACGATAAACCGATGGCCCTATATCATATTCTAGTCATTGGCTCTAGCTGTATGTAACACAATATCATAATGCCATGATCGAGTATCTCATTTGATTTTCAAATTCAAGCTATCCGCATATATCGTATGGCTTCATCTGTGTGTCGGTAAGTTGCATGTCCTTTGATTTAAGCCTGCTAACATTTCTGTTAAAGTATATATAATACAAGTACGCCATATAATGCGATGACATTTGAATATCTTCCCACCCATTCGTGCTAGTGTTCATACTATAACTGACCCAGAATGATCCACCCAGCAAAGAGGAATCACTTGTCGCCACTACATGTATATATTATCGCGGTACATTGAGATCGTCAACATAATGCGCCAATCACCGGCGAGGGATATTGTTCTCTTACTCTAGTTTACACAAATTCAAGGAACATAACTCTATTGATTTAGTTGTTTGTAACCTGGACATGTGTTCATCAATCGGAACGCAGCGATTAAACTGTCCGAGACAACTATATCACGCTATGACACAGAAGGCCGTGATCCGATATTCCCAGGCGTATGTAGAGCATTAGGGAGGCAAATAGCCGTCTGAATTACCGGGAACATCGTGCCATACGTCAATTAGGCGTCACGGAAGCGCCGAATGTCGATCCGTAGAAACCCGCACGTAACGCGTCAAGTTCTGTATTTCCATACAAATTGGTACACGCAAAGTTGTCCAGCGGATAAACAAACGAGGTGTCACACGAGAGCGCCACATTGCGGATAATTGTTACACAGATTTGGGTTCTGACAAGTAGAAAATTGCCAGGGAGGTACTCCCCTGCACTGCACTCAATGTTCTGTTGGCCCGACAATCACAGTGATGTGTTGTATACACGCCTGTCAATCACGGAAGGGGGCTAGTTAGCTTCGTGTATTGCTGGTAGAACGATTCCCCAGGAGATCTGACAGCACTGTTAGTATCAATCGGATATTTCTTATTAGGCGCTCGTGCTACTTCGGATATAGTTAGTTCAATTGTAAATCTATATACATTGCTTAACCTTAAACTATATTCTACTAACTCGGCAGTACATCAGTACGCAGTACATCGCATCATATCACATCAGGCTCTGCTACTTAGTTTCTTCGACTAACTGTATCAGGCAATTCTTCAAGGATTGGCTATTTATAAACGGACAATCCGTACCTAAAATGTTCGTTAATTAATGGACAATCCGACCACGCGTGGCACGCCAGCTTGGGATTCTCCACTAACTGCATGCATGACGATATGTATAGCTAATCCTGCATGTTAGCTTCATATTTAATATGAAGGGCAATAACTCTATAAAGAATGTTAATTTACTAAATAACGGCGATTTGTATGAGAAGAAGTGTTTTTGACGAAATAACGGAAATATTTGAAGAAGAGTATTTGACGAAATAACGGAAATATTCGAAGAAGTGTTTTTAAAGAGCGTTACTTATTAAATTTCCATGATATAATATTATAATTTATAAGACATTCACTTAAGGGTCTCATTCGTGTTCAAGTCTGATATAGTGTGTCTGACATTTGCAGAATGAGTCCCCCCCCCCCCGCAGGGTTAATTTAGTAATTCACCCTCCAGGAACCCTATGGGAGAACTATTTGATCAGATTTACGTTGGTGGTGTTCATCCACTATAGTCACATCGATTATGCAATTCATCTTCGGCAAATTAGGGGATATAGAAATTGAACATAAGGAAAAAGTAACTAAAACAATGTTAATTTGAGAATATAGATACTTCCCAGGAAATGAGGCCTAAGCAGAATGAGCTCCCCATAGGGTGAATTTTGCGATTCTATAGCGTGCTGTGCCTCTGGGAACCTCATTATACAAATGTTAGACACACTACATGTACATGTATATCCATGCCAGTTCGTGTTCGTCCTGACCACAGTCGGAGTAATGTTTCAGGATATTTCGCCATGTGCAGCACAGCACCTAGGATGCTTGGACTATAGTGATCGGACCTTTGTACTTTCTTTGAAGTATTGTCAAATAGTAGTACATAGTCAGGGACGTTGTATAATCAATATTCTGTTCGACTGACAGTGATTTGTCAATCACGATGCGAGTATGTGTGGTTATTGTATTTCTGGCAGAATGAAGATCATAGGAGATCTGACAGAACTGTTCGTATCAGTTGGAGATTACTGATTTTCTACTAGTGATACATCATTTATATCAATTAAGAGTACCGGAAGCGATTCACCACATCGCTTGGGGATTTATGCCTTATTTTTCTCTGATGTCGGTATGTTCCCATTTGCCATGGACAGGTCGGTGGTCGGCACCTTTTGGTCGGATTCGTCATCTCCGGTTTAAACCTGGTCTACACAAACTACGTAAACCTCTAGGTTTAAATCGCCATTTGACAGCTAAATCCATGGTTTAAATGGTCTAAGTGACGCATTCGTCATCTCCGGTTTAAACCTGGTCTACATAAACTACGCAAACCTCTAGGTTTAAACCGCCATTTGACAGCTAAGTCCATGGTTTAAATGGTCTAAGTGACGCATTCGTCATCTCTGGTTTAAACCTAGTCCAACCAGACCCATGGATGGCTTAGCAGTAGTGTCACTGTATCGTCGAGACAATTAATCGTACTTGCCTAATGCGGACCGCCGCTTTCAATCGATAGCTAAAATCGCTAAATATACATTGGGCAAATTTTGATTGAAAATTTATAAGCGAGAATCACTCAAACCCAAAGTGTGTGGCAATAAGTTTTTTGTCAATGGCGATAAATTGTTTCCGTTTTATAACCTTAAACCGGCAACTAAACCATATAATTATGCTGTCCCGTTAAACCCCGTTTAGGGAGGCTAGACATGATATTACGAATTAGTATGTTCTGGGCCGTGGCTTACATGGGTGGAGCTGTACATCGATTGGTGGCATGTGCATAAGGTGAGAGTGGTGGTTTTTGCAGCTATATGGTATTATCACGTCACAATTGATCCATTCTCACACGAGCGTTCATGCGCATGCTTGTTCGCGAGAATTGAGGACGTGACAACAATCATTCTACTGGCCTGCTTGTGGTACAGCTGGTAACTGGGTAGTTTGATTTCATGCTCATATAGAATCTGCTAGCTACCGAACGACCAAAATAACCCGGTTTGGATGGACCGTCAATGTAAGTTCAAACCAGGTTTAAACTCGCAGGTTTAAACTGGACGAATCCGGCCGATATGTGTGAAAAAAAAACGCAATGTATTTTATAGTATGTGTGTATGTAGAACATATGGTTCCCGGCCTTTAATCCATCTATGACTGGAGCTTCCTTGAAATTTTGCAATTACCATGTGCCAGTGCGTTCTCTTATATATGCATGAGAGTCCCGCATAGGAGCCTTGCATATATAAGAAAATACATTAACTTCACAATATTTACCTTGACCTTGTAAGCCAGTGCATTCTCTTGAATGTGCGAGGCTCATATATGGGAGACTCGCATATATAAGATAATGCACTGGCACATGATCTTTAATGCTGCACCAGCGCGGCTCCCGTCATGAAATGGTTAATCATATAATTATACGGCGTTCGATTGTGGGCGCCAAATATCTATGTTCTATGTCGCACACCTGCCATCTTTTAGAACACATATATATATGTGTCAGAATATCTGGAGTAGATGTACTTTCGTGAACGATGGACAGACACTGTGGGCGACACTGAACGGATTACTCCATTATCCCCCATTGATATATGGTTTGTCCAGTGTGACACCAAATTGTATATATATATCACATGTAACTATGTTTTCTGTGGGTTACATTGTATATATATATATATACTAGAAGGTGACCCGACTTCGTCCGGGCTATTCAAAAACCAAATTTCAAGTCGATAGCTCCACCCGTTTCCGAGATCTGGTCTGCGCATGCGCGAAGCTGGCGTCGCACGGGCTCGGCGACCCGATAAAATTCGTATCCGGGGCAAGATACATTCACATACCAAATTTCAAGTCGATAGCTCCACCCGTTTCCGAGATATATAGCACAATGTCATTTGCGGATACCTCGGCCGGTGATGAGTTAACGCGACATCGGCCGGTTAAGAGTTAACGCGATCACGTCACGATCTGTTGATGGCGTAATATATTTACGCAATGTTTTTCGATGAGCGAAGCATGGTCCTGCGTTCTTCCCGATAATTAAGGTAGAAACTTTAAACGTACACAGGCGTGTGATACATCATTGGAAAGATGAAGCGCCACAGATTCTAACCGTGCAATTTATTATTCGCGCTATATCGAATCGATTTGTGAGCACCGAACTGAAATATATTAGCGCAAAACGGCGTAAAAACAGATTTGACCTCGGCACGTGAAAAGTTGAGCTCGGATCTGAAAATTAATAGGCCTATGCCACTTCCCGACAGAAAATACTCCCACATACCAAGTTTCATCGAAATCGGTTCAGTCGTTTTCGAGTCCATCGCGATCACACACACACACACACAGACACACAGATCTTCCAAAATATATAGGCCTAATAGATATATATATCTATTATATATTTTGGAAGATCTGTGTGTCTGTGTGTGTGTGTGTGTGTGTGTGATCGCGATGGACTCGAAAACGATTTTTTGCACGGTTAGAATCTGTGGCGCTTCATCTTTCCAATGATGTATCACACGCCTGTGTACGTTTAAAGTTTCTACCTTAATTATCGGGAAGAACACAGGACCATGCTTCGATCATCGAAAAACATTGCGTAAATATATTACGCCATCAACAGTTCGTGACGTGATCGCGTTAACTCTTAACCGACCGATGTCGCGTTAACTCATCACCGGTCGAGGTATCCGCAAATGGCATTGTGCTATATATCTCGGAAACGGGTGGAGCTATCGACTTGAAATTTGGTATGTGTATGTATCTTGCCCCGGATACGAATTTTATCGGGTCGCCGAGCCCGTGCGACGCCAGCTTCGCGCATGCGCAGACCAGATCTCGGAAACGGGTGGAGCTATCGACTTGAAATTTGGATTTTGAATAGCCCGGACGAAGTCGGGTCACCTTCTAGTATATATATATTTATTGATGTTCGCCAACGTGTGCATAGTGCACGGCCGGTAACGAGTTAACGAAGTTGTCCAGTTTGTTTTGGTCATTCAAACTGGGTCAATACTGCGCCGTCTGAACGATGTTTACAGAGCAGCATGGCTAGTGGGCCACTGAGTCAGGTTGACCCACTGGCGGCGAACAAACCATGCACTTCATATGGTTGGTTTCGCAGTAGCTCCTCATGCACCCCCTTAAATCGGGAGTATAGTAGGTATATACGGAGTGCAAAATCACACTGATCTGGGTGTAACCCAGAATACCCGACACTCCTGGTCCGAAAGTATCGATATGCATGTTAACTATATGCTATTTAACTCGAATATCTACATTCCTTCATGGATGTGTGGACCGGTCGTCGGTGGCGGATGAGTTCCGGGACTCCGCATGTACTGGACAATTGTCCTTGCATGGGTAGGTCCGGGATATCGGCCAACGCCATGTTTCGCACATCTGTGGGGAATGCTAGTAATCAGCGCAAATACATAAATTATACATATTAATCCATATTATTTAATATTATTATATTCATTTATAGCTATTATACCGTTTATACTCGAAGTCGAGAGATATTTTGTCCACAAGGACCGACGCATGCAATTGTTTATATTTGGACCGACCCCCCACCTCTATTATGTTGTTCTATAAGTGCATATACATGTCATAATTATCCTTCAAAGTTCGTTGTAATGATTGTAATGATTCAATGATTGTTTAGTTAAATGTGAACCAGGGGTCGGTCTGTCTATATATGTACATTCTTTATGTCATACAATGTATGATTTATAAGAAATAAACTATTGATGTTCAAGGCAATCGTAACGATGAGCTCGCGTGAGCTTATTCACACGACTGATTTTGCATTGGCTTAACTAGCTTGACACGGTGGTCAAGCTTCACTCTACCCTTGAAGTTTTTAGTTGTATCCCCCCACCCACCCCATGATTGGGAGATGCTTATATATATTGTAACACTATAATATTCATCATTTCATGTATTATTTGTTATATGACTGATAGTCTGCGAACGATCTTTATCACTACACTTCACGTTTGTCCATTAAAGTTTACATTTAACATCATGCATTCGTTGTAGTTATTCCATAGATACTGGCCCAGTCATGAAATTAACACATATTACCTTATTGAGAGTAGTGTCTACAGTCTACTAGCAGTATTATTGAGCCAGGCGGAAACTGGTATAGAGCGTGCAATGGACGTGAGTGTCATTGTCATACAGTAAATCGACATTTTGTTAAAACCCTATCGAACGCGCGGTGTGGGCATACCACAGACAATCTGCGCCAATACCACAATCTGATACAAGAAAACCATAGTCAGAAATGGTAACGCCACCAAGATCATATTAGCCATAAATATAAATTATAATATAATTATAATATAAAATATTATTCATTAGTTAGCGCCTATATTAGCGCTTGTCAAATACCATCTAATAAATATTCATCTTATTCACAACTGTAAGGAGTCCTTCTGGCACACGAGAATATTTATCGCCGTTTGATTTGCACCAAGTGAACTCGGCGCATATATAATTGATAGAACTGACCTTTATTATGATGATCGTGTCGTTATTTGTTTAAGATACGTATCAATTGACATATACGCACCCGTTCCCTATTCAAATCTATATATATCGCCCATTTTAGGGGACCTCCGCGAATTCGGGGACTTCCGCAAAGTGATCTCCACAAATCGGGACCTACTGCAAATCGTCGCACCCAATGCAATTTGTAAACAAATACGATTGACATGCGTTTTAA
The DNA here is from genome assembly GCA_032622095.1 of Siphonodentalium dalli. Classification (NCBI taxonomy): domain Eukaryota; kingdom Metazoa; phylum Mollusca; class Scaphopoda; order Gadilida; family Siphonodentaliidae; genus Siphonodentalium; species Siphonodentalium dalli. The sequence continues at coordinate 96,586,000 of CP136062.1, read as the reverse complement.
CGAGGTGAGCTTTAATTAAACGAAAGAAGCATTCTACATAAACTATTTGTCATGGACTCAGCCAGTGTGCCATATATATGTGTCAACTAAGGTCGCTTTGCGTTGTAAAAGTGAAAAGTGAAAGTGGAAAATCCTATTGAAAATGAAACTGAAAGTAGCCTACAATTTTGGGAAATTCCGCGGCAGATTATAGTGAATATATACTATTATACTATTGGAAGTGAATGTACAATTCCTGGAATTCTATCAGATATCCCGACTCTGCTCGTTTTCGTGATCATAGGTTATATAGGCCCTATATGACCACGAAAACGAGTCGAGTCGCGATACATCCATCGGTACAAACACATTGTGTATACGATACAATTTTGACTTGATGACTAGAAAATAAAAGATCGCGGTTAATCCAAGTCTCCAACAGAACAGACATGCGCGCTCCAATTAAAATTACCCACAATTCACTTCACTACACAGGGGTTCCCAAAGGGTTATACATTATTTTCAGGCTATCAGAGTATTTATATTTTCAACAACATATTATTACACCAGTGACTTTAAGTTTACAATTTCAGCATGTCCTGACCCTATGGATACGATTTATCATATTTTCAAAAACGTATTATACACCGGTGCCGTTAACTTTACAATTTCAGCATATACGTGATTCTATTGGTACGATTGAGTAAGGTACAAAAAAACATATCCAAGAATATATTTCTCCATTCGACCATGAGTCTATACATATCTGTACACTAGTGTCCACCCACTTCGTGGCGGGAATAACCTTACAAATTCGCAACAGAAGACCGTCTACTACTATAGCTCATGTATTAAATCAACCCCCACCTGCCCCCTGTGCATAATAACTGTTTCATTTGTACCGCGCACTTCCGCGTAGTTCTGCGCAGTTCCGCGCACTGTTTCGAGGTGCCGGTACTACGGGTTTATCGAGTACGCTAGTTTATAAACAAACTTTTGTCAATAGCCGTTTTGGTCAAACTAAACCTTTTTCGACCGTGACAGCAGATCCGAATAGTAGCTAAGATGTATTTAGATAGAATTATCAAAAGAATTTGACCGATTAGGGTGCATTTTAAAAGAATCGAGTGGAGAAATCTTGCTGAAATTTTCATAAAACACGCCGAAGATAAAAGATGGCGGTTATCACAATAGAACAGGCATAATATTACCCATAATTCACCTCACTATACCAGGGGGCTCCCAATGGGTTATATATTATTTTCAGGCTATCAGATTATTTATATTTTCAACAACATATTATTACACCGGTGACTTTAAGATTACAATTTCAGCCTGTCCTGACTATCGATACGATTGAGTCATATTTTCAAAAACATATTATACACCGGTGGCGTTAACTTTACAATTTCAGCATCTACGTGATTCTATCGGTACGATTTGAGTAAGGTACAAAAAAAAAAACTTCACCCACTCGACCACAGAATTGGAGACTACCACTGAATATGAAAAACAGCCACACTAGAAACACCACAGGGTGGCGTAATAATGATGTAGTTTGTAGTATGTTCAATAGACTGAAACAGCATTGATACAAGCACTATCTGGGATACCAGTTCTAAATAAATGGAGTGAGGTATTTGTGTATTGCTATATTTATAACTATGAAACCGTTTTGGTGGAAAAGACTAGAATGACAGCCATGTAAACCTTATCTGTGAGACGAACAGTAGAATGAACATAACATCATTTTATTAACCGTTTCTTTGTAATAAATTGACAAGTATTTCCCTTAGAGTATGTTCAGACCAAAAGTTCAACACATTCGCTATTATCTGAACTGTTCACTGAAATGAATAGGAATCGTCTGAACTTGTGCTACCTCGTCGCCTGCGTATGTGTCTTGAGAATCCCTCAATATAAATACTTTTATAACTGATGAAAAAATACATTTAATAAATAAGGGTTCGATCCAGTCGCGGGTGTGCCAATATATCTACGTGACAAAAAGCAGCCAACTGAAACTGGTTTCCGCCACTGAATATGTCAATGTGTTCGCCAATCTACTGTAGACCATCTTAGATTTGCACAACAAAAGGAACTCACCATCAGTTGTCAGTTGAACATCAGACATGACATTCAATTTTCATTTTATGAACGTACATTGTGGCATCTGCGCGTCGAGTTGAACCATGCTTACACTATATACATGTGTGGGTGGCTGTATAGCATATGGCTACGTGATTTGTTGAGTGACATAAAGACAAATTTGTCTCGGAGATCGTCAAAATAGTTCTGACGTACATCGACCTACCTGAATATGATGTATTGGTTCCACAAAACCTCAAATGACGTGCAATGCCATCTAAACACATAACACACTAGTCTAGCATCGCCAATTAATCGTCAATCGAATCTGATTACCACGTGCACGAAATATCCACATACGTTCCCACATGCGGTAAATAACCCACATACAGTAATGCTCTAAGTAATCGACTTCTTAACCACAGCAGAATTCAGAACTCAGAACTATTCAGGATTTAGTCGGAAATATGGCTTGTTGCATTCATCGGTGAATGACAACAAGCCATATTTCCGACTAAATCCTGAAAAGTTACCCATAATTCTGCTGTGGTTAAGAAGTCGATTACTTAGAGCATTACTGTAGGCGACACCCGGTAAATAGTGCAACCCGTATGTGGTTGTATTCGAATCCGAGTTCGTGTGTGTTCGCGAGCGATAAGATATTCGTCATCCAGGTTACCGGGAACGAATGTTGAGATTGCATCTAAGGTCCAACAAGTGTCGGCGGTTCCGATAGGACCTCATTGAAGTATATGCATTTCTAAACAGCATGTACAATATTGAACCGAATGAGCACTTTCGATATAAGAAATACACAAGGATACGAGCTACTATAAAAACACTAGTCACGTTATAGGAAAGTGGAGTTTAAGCCCTATAATATGATGTAGTTCAGGCGTCAGTTCACGGTATTTTAATAATCAACACACTCCTTCTCTCTATTCATTGGTGTACGCATACTATTTTTATTCCAGATAATATAGACATGCAGAATAACAGTAACGCCTTTGAAATTGGCGGAATAAGTGGATTTGGCATAACGCAAAAAATAAGATATATTCATGGCGAACCTTCTATATATGCAATGGGAGTCGCATGATATAGGTCTATAATTTCCACAAATTATCATTTTCACGGTCATTAAAGGTTTGAACAAATTAAGACAAGTCATTCAATTGTGGTTCACTATGTTTCTTGATGAGCCCTGGCCAGTCTCCAGGTTTGTGGTTCACCGTGTTTCTTGATAAGTCCTGGCCAGTCTCCATGTTTGTGGTTCACTGTGTTTCTTGATGAGTCCTGGCCATTCTCCATGTTTGTGGTTCATTGTGTTTCTTGATGAGTCCTGGCCAGTCTCCAGGTTTGTGGTTCACTGTGTTTCTTGGTGAGTCCTCGCCAGTCTCCAGGTTTGTGGTTCACTGTGTTTCTTGATGAGTCCTGGCCAGTCTCCAGGTTTGTGGTTCACTATGTTTCTTGATGAGTCCTCGCCAGTCTCCAGGTTTGTGGTTCACTGTGTTTCTTGATGAGTCCTGGCCAGTCTCCAGGTTTGTGGTTCACTATGTTTCTTGATGAGTCCTGGCCAGTCTCCAGGTTTGTGGTTCACTGTGTTTCTTGATGAGTCCTGGCCAGTCTCCAGGTTTGTGATTCACTGTGTTTCTTGATGAGTCCTGGCCAGTCTCCAGGTTTGTGGTTCACTGTGTTTCTTGGTGAGTCCTGGCCAGTCTCCAGGTTTGTGGTTCACTGTGTTTCTTGATGAGTCCTGGCCAGTCTCCAGGTTTGTGGTTCACTGTGTTTCTTGATGAGTCCTGGCCAGTATCCAGGTTTGTGATTCACTGTGTTTCTTGATGAGTCCAGGCCAGTCTCCAGGTTTGTGGTTCACTATGTTTCTTGATGAGTCCTGGCCAGTATCCAGGTTTTATGTGGTTCATCGTGTTTCTCGACGAGTCCTGGCCAGACTCCATGTTTGTGGTTCACTATGTTTCGTGACGAGTCCTGGCCAGTCTCCAGGTTTTATGTCGTTCATCGTGTTTCTTGATGAGTCCTGGCCAGTCTCCAGGTTTGTGGTTCACTGTGTTTCTTGATGAGTCCTGGCCAGTCTCCAGGTTTGTGGTTCACTGTGTTTCTTGATAAGTCCTGGCCAGTCTCCAGGTTTGTGGTTCACTATGATTCTTGATGAGTCCTGGCCAGTCTCCAGGTTTTATGTGGTTCATCGTGTTTCTTGACGAGTCCTGGCCAGTCTCCAGGTTTGTGGTTCACTAAGTTTCTTGATGAGTCCTGGCCAGTCTCCAGGTTTGTGGTTCACTATGATTCTTGATGAGTCCTGGCCAGTCTCCAGGTTTTATGTGGTTCATCGTGTTTCTTGACGAGTCCTGGCCAGTATCCAGGTTTGTGGTTCACTATGTTTCTTGATGAGTCCTGGCCAGTCTCCATGTTTATGGTTCATTATGTTTCGTGACGAGTCATGGCCAGTCTCCGGGTTTTATGTGGTTCACCGTGTTTCTTGATGAGTCCTGGCCAGTCTCCAGGTTTGTGGTTCACTGTGTTTCTTGATGAGTCCTGGCCAGTCTCCATGTTTTATGTGGTTCACCGTGTTTCTTGATGAGTACTGGCCAGTCTCCAGGTTTGTGGTTCACTATTTTTCTTGATGAGTCCTGGCCAGTATCCAGGTTTGTGGTTCACTATGTTTCTTCATGAGTCCTGGCCAGTCTCCACGTTTATGGTTCACTATGTTTCGTGACGAGTCCTGGCCAGTCTCCAGGTTTTATGTGGTTCACCGTGTTTCTTGATGAGTCCTGGCCAGTCTCCAAGTTTGTGGTTCACTGTGTTTCTTGATGAGTCCTGGCCAGTCTCCACGTTTGTGGTTCACTATGTTTCTTGATGAGTCCTGGCCAGTCTCCAGGTTTTATGTGGTTCACCGTGTTTCTTGATGAGTCCTGGCCAGTCTCCATGTTTGTGGTTCACTGTGTTTCTTGATAAGTCATGGCCAGTCTCCACGTTTGTGGTTCACTATGTTTCTTGATGAGTCCTGGCCAGTCTCCAAGTTTTATGTGGTTCACCGTGTTTCTTGATGAGTCCTGGCCAGTCTCCAGGTTTGTGGTTCACTATGTTTCTTGATGAGTCTTGGCCAGTCTCCAGGTTTGTGGTTCACTGTGTTTCTTGATAAGTCGTGGCCAGTATCCAGGTTTGTGGTTCACTATGTTTCGTGACGAGTCCTGGCCAGTCTCCAGATTTTATGTGGTTCACTGTGTTTCTTGATAAGTCCTGGCCAGTCTCCAGGTTTGTGGTTCACCGTGTTTCTTGATAAGTCCTGGCCAGTCTCCATGTTTGTGGTTCACTATGTTTCTTGATGAGTCCTGACCAGTCTCCAGGTTTGTGGTTCACTATGTTTCTTGATGAGTCCTGGCCAGTATCCAGGTTTGTGATTCACTGTGTTTCTTGATGAGTCCAGGCCAGTCTCCAGGTTTGTGGTTCGCTATGTTTCTTGATGAGTCCTGGCCAGTCTCCAGGTTTATGGTTCACTCTGTTTCTTGATAAGTCCTGGCCAGTCTCCAGGTTTATGGTTCACTGTGTTTCTTGATAAGTCCTGGCCAGTCTCCAGGTTTGTGGTTCACTGTGTTTCTTGATAAGTCCTGGCCAGTCTCCATGTTTGTGGTTCACTATGTTTCTTGATAAGTCCTGGCCAGTCTCCAGGTTTGTAGTTCACTGTGTTTCTTGATGAGTCCTGGCCAGTCTCCAGGTTTGTGGTTCGCTATGTTTCTTGATGAGTCCTGGCCAGTCTCCAGGTTTATGGTTCACTGTGTTTCTTGATAAGTCCTGGCCAGTCTCCAGGTTTGTGGTTCACTGTGTTTCTTGATAAGTCCTGGCCAGTCTCCAGGTTTGTAGATCACTGTGTTTCTTGGTGAGTCCTGGCCAGTCTCAAGGTTTTATGTGGTTCACCGTGTTTCTTGATGAGTCCTGGCCAGTCTCCAGGTTTGTGGTTCACTATGTTTCTTGATGAGTCCTGGCCAGTCTCCAGGTTTGTGGTTCACTATGTTTCTTGATGAGTCCTGGCCAGTCTCCAGGTTTGTAGTTCACTGTGTTTCTTGATGAGTCCTGGCCAGTCTCCAGGTTTGTGGTTCACTATGTTTCTTGATGAGGCCAGGCCAGTCTCCAGGTTTGTAGTTCACTGTGTTTCTTGATGAGTCCTGGCCAGTCTCCAGGTTTGTAGTTCACTGTATTTCTTGGTGAGTCCTGGCCAGTCTCCAGGTTTTATGTGGTTCACCGTGTTTCTTGATGAGTCCTGTCCAGTCTCCAGGTTTGTGGTTCACTATGTTTCTTGATGAGTCCTGGCCAGTGTCCAGGTTTGTGATTCACTGTGTTTCTTGATGAGTCCAGGCCAGTCTCCAGGTTTGTGGTTCGCTATGTTTCTTGATGAGTCCTGGCCAGTCTCCAGGATTTATGTGGTTCACCGTGTTTCTTGATGAGTCCTGGCCAGTCTCCAGGTTTGTGGTTCACTGTGTTTCTTGGTGAGTCCTGGCCAGTCTCCAGGTTTGTAGTTCACTGTGTTTCTTGATGAGTCCTGGCCAGTCTCCAGGTTTGTAGTTCACTATGTTTCTTGATGAGTCCTGGCCAGTCTCCAGGTTTGTAGTTCACTGTGTTTCTTGATGAGTCCTGGCCAGTCTCCAGGTTTGATGTTGATTCATATTAATTCGTTCCACGCATGTTCATCGTGATCACCGCGAATCCTGGTGATCCACATTGGGCTTAGTGGGTCCCCACGGTGTTAAGTGTTTTGCATATCGCATACTTTTTACACACTGCACGTCGTGGATTGTGTTCGATATCAGGAATAATGGATCCAAGATATGAGAAACTACGGTATCTGAATTATGCGCAAATGGAAATTGACTGAATTATAGTCAAACTGCGAACACTTAAGTGCAAGTGTCCCTGGTTCTAACATGCAAACAATAGATGTATCTTCTTGACGAGTCCAGTCCCGATTCAGGCGAACCCTAATTGGTATAATTCATGACAGCAGTGGTTATTAGGCATCACACTAATCGTCTCCAGATATCGCACGAGTTCCAGAGACCAGTATTAATCACTACGATTTGCTGAAATGAATGCAAAGGGAGTACTCAAGACCGGCGAGAGAAGAGTTACTTGATTATTTTCAGCTGACAATTCGCCATTAATTGAGCATAATGAGAACTTTGTTGTCATGAATATAAATACATGGGTAAACATGTTCACAAAATACAGTTTTATTGATAAGTAGTGTTGTTCATTAGCAACTTAGGTACATGTAGATCATGCGCAAATTGTTTGTTAGAAATCAACACAAATAATTTTCCATTCATTGCAGCCAATCCACACAAAAAACACACCTTCACGTATAGAGGCTCTACTGTCGAGTATGCTCAAACGGAATTGGTTAAACTGTTGACGAACCGTGAACACATTAAATACCAGTGCCCCTGGCTGTAATATCGCAGACAATACATGTAGCTGGTTGAAGTATCCAGTCCAGATTCAAGACGAGCTCTAATTGGTGTGTTCCGTGGCGACGGCACATATTAGGACGGACATTGATCGTCTCTGGATATGACACGATTACGGCGACTAGCGTTAACGACTACGATTTACGGAAATTAATGCAAAGGAAGCACTCCAAACCCGACGATAAAAGCCATGAGATTCCGGCCGGTTTGTGTATTCTTGATTATGACCTAAATCCCCTAGAAATTGAAGCGATATTGTTCTCGACATGACACATATCACACTATACTTATATGGCAGGTTGCTCTATTGTAGCACAAACTGGAAGTCGGGGGTTCGAGATATTCACTATTGTTTTGGCCACGGTCGTATTGTTTCTCGATAATAGCTTAATTGCTTATTCCGTGTAGCTGATGTACTCCTTCTTCGTGATTATAGACAATCGGTTTAATCTCTTAGCATCCTCTGTGTTATGGGGATGGTTATTCAGTTCCAATACAACCGCAGCTATGGACAGGAGAAGGTAGCCTTACACGACAACATATTCTCCCGCAAATACGCACATAATCGAGCTGCAGTGCGATAAAGGTACATACTGTGATTATTTGATTACGAAATAGTGGACTCATACCCGTTATTTAGTTTTACGGCGCGGACCACAATGAAAACACATGTTAAAGAGCGTACTCCTCGAAAGTCGTGAATTGGCTTATTTGTGTCACTGTGCGCACATAATTTGCTTAGAATCGCCTCCTTATGAATCGATAACGTGACTAAAATACTCCCCTTTTCAGCACATTATCGACTCAAAATGAGGCGATTCTAAGAAGATTATATACATAATACAAGTTCAAGTATAAGCAGATAATGTGCGGGTTTTCGGGAGAACAGGCTGTTGTTTGTTCTTCGACTTCGTGTTGTATTATCGGTATGCTAATCAAGTGTACAAAAGTTTCTAACTGTCTTCGCGATACATGCATATAACAGCAAAGAAGTGTTGTGATAAACTAGCTTTAAACGCGAGATGCATCCGACCCAAACGTCGACATTCTATACACTAATTGTAGACGTGTCACGCAATGTCTGTTTACTACCGTCCGTAAGCTATAACTTATCTACTAACTCAATACGGAGACGCATGGTGGGTCGTAAGTCTGCAAACATAACTCAGAAGTATGTTTCCTTCCTGCTATAGGCTTTCATATAATGGCTCTCTTGGGGAAGAAGTTGGTTTATCTCTATATTGTGGACGTTAGCGTTTTTAAGAAGCCCTTGTTATATAATTGACGTATTAAGAGCCATACAATTAATATAGCCACACAGTATTATATATATGTCGTTGTGGGCATCATATTGTAATTATAGCTGGTCGTTTTGTGGGTTTTTGTTCGCGTTGGTTTTCTTATAAAATTGGCGATAAAATACCACGTTGGTGTTATACATGCAACTCGACGATTATCTCCGTGTTTCTCTGACGTACATCAAAACATGTACCAGTGCTTTCATTCAGCCAGTTCTCGTGAAATTAAGCACAATACGGACTTATTTTATAATTGCACAAAATTGCTCATATTGCATATTGGCCTTATATTTGAAAACTCAAATACGATTTATATGCACCTAAACGCTGGTTATTAAAACAGCCCTATGTGAGACTATTTCAATGTGAAAGAAGCCAAGATTGTCCTTAATTTCACGAGAACATGCTTGAAAATAACACGAAAAACCAACCCATGACTTACCGTGTAATTTGTAATGTGTTTGCTGCACTGTGGCCCGCGATATTATCCAAAGGACTAACGGGTATAAGTCCACTACGTGCTTATTTCATAACAAAATAAGTCCAATATAAGCATAATTATATGAATATTTAGGGTCAATATGAACCTCTTTGCACGAGATTATGTTGCTGATTTTATGTTCTTACTTTCATAATCATATTCATATTGACGTTCTGATCTACATTTTGCGGTATCGGCAATATAATTATCGAACATAATCAAGCGGATATCACTGCAAGTGTTTAGTAGCCCACAGTGGAATATACTAAATTTTCAATTTCCTGATTCAACATATTTAGGCGGCATTCTGGAGGGATCTATCATATTTCAGGCTGTTCTCTCCAAAAACCAGCATATTATCTGCTTATAATAGAACTTGTTTTAGGTAGATAATTTGCTTAGTATAGCTTCATTCTGCGTGATAATGTGCTGATAAATAGTAGATTTTAGTCACATTATCGACTCATAATGAGCCGATTCTAAGCAGATTTTGTGCAAACAATGACACAAATAATTCAAGTCTCGGCATTTCATGTGTACGCTCTTAACAAGTTTTTTAACTGTGGCCCGCGCCGTAAAACGAAATAACGGGTAAGAGTCCTTTATCTGCTTATTTCATAATAAAATAATCACATTATGTACGTACCTATTTCACATTATAGGTCGATTATGTGCGTATTTTGGCGATGTTATGTTGCATATTTGCGTTTTGCTTGAAATCTAGCAGGTTCTGGGCTGCCGATATATACTAGGATAGGGTGTTCCACGAGGTTACAACGAAAGTGATGAATGATTTCTTGAACTGTACCATTCTACTATAATGTGAGTGGAATCTTCCTGGGTTTCGCATGTTATAGCCCGAGCCTTGGGCCGAGCCAGTAGCCAAAATAAATACTATGGTGTATCGTTACTAATAATTTTAAACATAGTTTATAATTGGTGGTTATATATGTGTTCAGAGAAGGCAAGTCCGCTTCGCATATCACCGAAGTGTTGGGATCAGAGCGTGTGAGTCCTGTTACTATTCTAGATGCATAAACGTGAATCGGGTCAAGTTTTGTTTAATAATTACGCGTGTTCCCATGTAACGTCTAAGCTAGGAAAAACATAAGCCTTATACATCAATTTATCAAGTGTTCTTTAATCTAAGTTGTGTTTGTATTTTTGGAGAATAGATAGTCGTGTGGCAACTTTTTTGACGATTGACTCAATGTGACTATTCCTATTTAAATTGCTCTCTATTTCGAGACCTAGCTGCTTATACGACTCAGTTATGTCAATTATCTTATTTTGGAAGGTTAATGCAAGAGAAACATCAAATATAACATTTTCCACATGGAGTCAATGAGGATAGCATTGTATTAGTTTAGTAGGATTGAAATTTACAATCTATTTTCTGTCCCAGTTTGATATCTTATTACGGTCTTGGTGTATAGTTCTTTCTAGTAGTTTAATATCACATTGTTTCGTCGTGAAACAGATATCTGCATATGTTCTTGTTTCGGAATATAAATTATTAAGAAGGTCATTGATATACACTAAGACAAGGAAAGGGCCGATTATATAACCTTGAGGAACTCCAGCTGGGAGTCTAGGGTATATTGGACGTTGGAATATGAGTTGTTTGTCAAAATACGTTGTTTTCGATTACTGAGTCTTCCAGCCATTTCAATAATGGACCGGACATGACATATTGTTCTAACTTAGCAGTCCCACATGCCTGCCTCTTTCAAACGCCCATGATATACAAGAAAACTAAGATGCATGCATCAGGTCGGCCGTGAACTATCTACCATAGAATTGTTGTAGCTATCGATTATACATTTTGAAACACCTGTCTGTATGTATGTATGTATGTGTGTATGCGTGAATGCATGTGTGTATGTGTTATAGACTCTAACACTGCTCGAATTTGGTATTTAACGTGTCAACTTGACCTCGCTCATAGGCATGTTTCTGGACCTTGACCGATCCGACTAAAAATTTGTGTGTAGGACTACTTCGATCCCGGGAGCAATATGGACGGGTCCAATTTCACGTGGGACCATGTTCTCGAACGTGCTGATATAGGCATGTTTCTGGACCAATTGAACAATAGTTTGGCCAGACGCTGTATATACTGGGTACTGTCCAGATGGAGGCGATCACAAAAAAAATCCCTAACTAGCCCGAACGAAGTCGAGTACATCAGCTAGTTTAATATATATTTTGGACATTTGTCTGTCTGTTTGTCTGTTAGCTATGGCCGGGAAAACTGCCGGACAGATTTGAAGAAATTTGATACCTAGGGGTAATTATTTCCAGGGAGTATTTTGGACGGGTCAAATCTTGATCCCGACCTGACTTTGACATTCAAAAAGATCAATTCAAGGTCAAATCTGGTAAAACGGAAGTATTTCAACGAAATTTGATACCTACTGTTACTTTTGTCCCAGGAGTGTTTCGGGTGGGTCAAATCATGACCATGACCTGATCTTGACATTCAAAATTGTCAATTCAAGGTCAAATCGGGTATAAAGCCGGGCAGATTTCGACGGGTACTTTTGTCGTGACTTTTGTCCGGGGAGTGTTTTGGACGGGTCAAATCGTGACCCCGACATGACCTTCACCTTTAAAATAGTCAATTCAAGGTTAAATCGCGTATTTCTCCGAAAATCAGAGGGGAACATCCCGGACGAAGTGGGGTCCACGAGCTACTATTATATATTTCTAGATTTAGTTACAAACTAAATACCTGTATATTGTACAAAGAAATGTTTGACAAATATATCTGTATCAATATTACCATACGGGTCATTAAAATAGATACGACGAAACAAATTTTGAAGGGTGCATGTATCAGGTAAATATTTATATTTCAAATGATAACAGGAATGCAGAAAGTTGGAGTATCTACGTAATACTGGCTATCCGCATGGAGAGATATACATCTATATAAAAACCAGATGAGGGATATGTCTGTACAGTTGCTAAACAATTCAGTCATGCAAAAGAGGATCAAAGAGTAAGATACCAAATTGCTGCCTGTGGTAATGTTTTTTAACGAAATTCGGGAAAATTAGATTACTCTCACCCTGGTTATCCAGAAGATAATTGTGGAATCTGATGACGATCGGACAAGGGGTGTCGTCTGTAGGATCAACCAAATTATTTAGCCATACAAATAGTAAAATTGAAGATCACCGCTGGCAGTGATGTCTTCACAAGGACAGTTTGAGAACAAAATATGGCTCACATCTAGCGGTGACCCAAAATATCCACATAAGAAAAAGTTCTCCAATAAAAGCTGGCTGCAGGGTGCGCCAATTGATTCAAATTCGAAATTTAGCAGGGTGTACTGCTTGTGGCCATGTTTTCCCCGCAAATTTGATAGACTGATGGACAAAACCACTGAATCCGTTGAATCAATATACATGTATACATGGATTAATTTATATGCATTGTTATACACAGTACTGGTATATAAAGGTACTGAAAATAACTATATTACTAGTATACACAAAATAAACCATATATCATGGCTATGGGTTCTAATATCCGAACATGACAGCTGAGAACTTGGTGTGAATTAAAGAGTGGTGGTTTCTCAAGCATATCTAACCCTCCACGTTAGTAACATGCCATTAAATGTCATAAGTATAATCTAGCTTGAGGACAGAAGTGATCCATAATACCCCCCTTAATTCAACCAGGTCCTCGCGCGATGTATGATCGATCACATGATGATCTAGGGGGATTATAATTGATGTATAAAAACAGCACTGCATGTAAATATAAAATAAAATAGTGCTACATCTTATTACAGATTATTGCCATATATAATCAGTGATTATACAGACAGTCTGACAAAATAAAGTTTCAGTGACACTCTATCCGAAGAGGGGAATAATTTCATCTGTTACAGTCAATGGAGCAATTATGAATCTGGAAAGGTGAAATTTCTAAGTAATACTAGATATCGACATGACGCGATATAATATAACGTAAATGCAATATGGCCGCTGGCGACCATTTTTTCCTATGAAATTAAAAAAATATTTGATAGCTCTCATCTGATAGATCAATATCAAGATAAATATGAAGTTTGGTGATGATCGGATGAGTGAAGTGGACTGTGGTCTGTGCTAAACGGTTTAGTAATGCTTAAAAAAGATTCTTACCTTAATATTTTTATGTTCACTTTATAAACTTCACTGAGTCATCTTTGTCATGTATTGAGTTTGATATCTTTTGTTAACAGTTTATAAATCATGTATGTCTCATGTTTGTTATTTTAATTTATGTGTTTATTATCATTAAATAAAGTTGCATTCCTTAAAAAGATGCTTACCTCAATGTTTTTATGTTCACTTTATAAACTCCACTGAGTCATCTTTGTCATGTATTGAATTTGATATCTGTTGTTAACAGTTTATAAATTATGTATGTCTCGTGTTCGTTATTATATTATATACACTTTATAGTGTGTTTTCAGAACGAAAACAAATTGAATAAAATCAACAAATTTGTAAATTTAAAAACAATTCAAACGTTGTTGTATTCCATGTCCCAGCCCGGACATATACACCAAATTTCAATAATATTCATTGAGAAACAACGGACCAAACGCTATATAACACCCGTATACATCTTTTATTCCGTATCGGACTCGGGTACATGTTATAGTAGGTACCGAATTGACACACGTCGACTGGGCGAGTTGGCCCTGGGGCGATTAGGCCGATTCCGGCACATTCTAGAATTTACCGTATGTATCCGTTTACGCGTAGTTTACTTTAGAAAGTTCCGCAATTAATACCGTAAATAGAGCGACCATATTTGACAGAGAATGCCTCTGTTATTGATTATCAAGTTGCTGTACATTAAAAACGACAAATTCACATGCTCGTTCAAGCGCAGTAGTCTATTTTCCCCATGTTAAAGGACATCCACAAATACTAAATAACGCTAACCTACTGCCGAATGTTTGACACGACAACTGTTAACATATTTGGGCTGAATTCATCTGACGCGGTATTATACCTCAAAATAAACAACAAAACCATCGTTACTTGAAAATGTAGTTTGGGCTAACATTTACATAAATCCTCCAGATCAATTATCCGACACACACGTCAGATGAAAAAGTCACATGAAGTAACCGGCCAAATTGGCCGAAATTACAATAAACTAAGCATGAACATGTCGTTATCGAGAGTCTGACAGTGAGGTTATGATACAAATATGTTAATTGGAATGTCGTGCTATGTCCGGGAATACAACCAGATTGATGACAACACATTAATTTGCTATCTTGGATAAATTTAATAAGATGTTGAATAATTATTTTTTCGAACACTCTGCTGAGGCTCGGAAGGAGGGAACTTGGACGATATTTTGTACTGAGCAGGATCATCTTTTATAAATATGGCGATAACGTTTGATTTTTTCCAGTCAGATTGGAAATGGCCGAGCTTTACGGACGTTTTTAAAACAATGTGTAAAGTAACATCATGTCCATCGATAGTTGAGTTTAAAATGAAGGCCTCATTCAAACATTTTCCTTTTTCGCGATCGTCCGTGACAAAGGTTTTTCGGTCAATGGTAACATCGCCGCGTGGGCTGTATAATGGTGGGGTAGATGTGGATTTCTTTATGTTCGGACAATATTTTAATGTTTGCCAAAAAGCTTAGTGTGAAATTGTGTTTTTTCATGTTATTTCTTTATCTTTATGTTTTCTCCAGGAGACATCTGAGTTTCTTTTTTAAAGCTATTTTTCCAATCTATCTTGGAGCCTGATCTCCCTTCTAATATCTGAGTTGAACCAAAACTTGTCATGTATTCGCATCGTGACTGTTGGTTGTGGGATTGTCTCTTCAATTACTGGGAGAAAAAATTTCCAAAAGCAGGCGACAGTCTGGCCAATATCTTCAAAGTATTTAATTCGTCTTGCCAATCACTATCGTATTTCATACTGTTAGTCCTGATATAATCACATTGTTTATAATTCCAAAGGGGATTTGAATGAATTTCGCAGATATGGATATAAAATACCACAATGACCCCAAAAAATGACGATTTTTTTCAGACAAACTGTCCTATTCGATGTCAAATTTCTCAGGCTATTCATTACGTAGGCGCAAGCAATTTATTTTTAAAACTGCACAGATATCACTCCTGCAATATAATATGCGGGATTAGCAACTATACCTATGATAAGTGGGCAATACTTGTAAAAACTGGCTCTCGTCACATTTTGCTCTTCCGCTTGTCCAAGTGCTTGTTGTAGAAAACACACCAACTGTGAAAAGGGTGATAAAAGCATGAAACTTGGCACATATGTTCCTTATACGCTAGGCTCATTTTCACATTTTCGCGACATTTGCGACAGGCTCTTCTTAGCAACGGTTGCTAGGCAACTACCCGGCATCGGATTAATGCATATGACTGATATTATATGTGTTCTAACAAACTAAACTACGTCGTGTAGCATTTTTATTGTGAAAATAATTGTTGTCAGATTTGACCTGACTGACTGGACAAATTACCATATTTCTTACTTACAAGGGGGTGCCGGTTGCTTGGGGCGCACACACAATCTAATAATGCACATATGACTCATATTATGGATGCTTTAACAAACTAAACTACACATAATAGCACTTTTATGTTGAACACAATTAGAATAGTTGGTGTTAGTGTTGAGGTGGCTGAAAAAAAAACCCCATATAATTCTTACTTATATGAGTGGTAACTGTTGCCAGGGTCATACCCGAAATACAAAAATGCACATATGACTGATATTATGGTAGTATTAGCGTTTTTATGGTGAAAACAATTATAAATGTTGTTAGTGTGAGTCTAACCAGAATGTGCTACAAATTTAGTTTTCATATGGGTACAATTATCTGTCATGCTCCATCAGTTCATATATCGGGAATTCAAAGTGAGAGTTGAAAAGTTGTTGCTTATATTTAATATGAGGCATGACCATAATAGGTATATAAGCCATAGACCCACACAGCTAGATGGATAATGTAACTCACGGACCCACTCTACTATTTATGAAGAACATAGGGTCAGCCACCAATATGTTAGCCATGGGCCTAGCCTACAATAGTTAGGTTAGGACCCAGGCACATATATAGTCACAGAACTCATGTCCATACATATATACTATAGACGTAGGATATGTATAGTCCATGAACCAGACCGCTTCATATAAGCCATTATATATTGGCATACACCATTCAACCGCGATGCTAGGTTGGTTATACCTGGCCACCGAGGCCGCAATGGAGCGATGCCGTGTTATAGAAATACAATAGTATACTCTATGGCGATGGATCCAGCCCATTATACATGTATGATATCTATGACCATGACACTATTATTTGGTGCAAATACCCAAGTGCCCACAGATAGACCATGTTCTAAGATACCATAGACCAAGTCCGATGCACAATACCTTAGTACACCATGGTTTCAGGACCCTATATACGGTATGAACATATGGGACTGTTTTGTGACAGACCAACCTATATATAGATATTGGGCCGATGCCACATATACGAAAGTTAAGAATGGAGGCCCTTATAAATAGCCCATACACATATGGCACTATATGTTGGCCATGGACGCATACCCATACGTGTAGACCAAGGACCAAGGCCGATATATGTATGCCACATAGCATTGTACCCAGGCATAAGCAGGTGTCTGTCTATATGTAAGATATGGACCCACCCCTTATACGTGATATATCTACACAAAAGACACAGGCAAATTTAAATAGTGCTAATACACAGGTGACTATAATGATGTATGCGTTGGATACAGGTGCCTATATGTAGGACATGGACACAGTTCCCTAAATAAAAGCTACGGAACCGGCGTTATTAGTCATTTCATAGATTCACACATATGCTGGTATGCAATGGACTGATCCACATATATGAGATACATGGACCCCATGCCCTACGGCCTACGGGTAAGTCATGGACCAAAATGCATGTGCATGGATCCACGTCTCTATATGCATACCATATACGTACGTCCGTTTTCAGCCATTCGACCAACGCCCTATAGGATGGAGGTCCCTATATGCACCACTATAGCTTGGCTATGGACCCAGGCTCATATAGGTAGGAAATTGAGACGGGCCACTGTGGACTGCCCATGTATTTAGGATGATTTAGTTATGTCCTTGTCCAACAGTTATGACCTTATTACCATACATTTATATGTAAGATATTAACCCATCCCATGAATGTACATGTTACATGACTATATAGGTTATAACAACAGTCACGCATACGCCATGGACCCATATGAACACCACATGTAGTGCAAATACACAGGTGCCTATAGTTATGAACGCATGACATGTACCCAGGTCTATACGGCAAATCCATAGAACCAGCCCTAAATAGTATATAATTGGTACAGGCCCCTTTCTATGACATGGACAAAGTAGTTAAGACACGTCATTGGATGCAGGGAAATGATCAACGGTTCCAAAGGGTAGTTCATGGTATTTCAGTCTGAAATATATAGGCCACGCTCATGTACGAGCTCCTATTACTTGTAAATGACTCATGACCATGTATTGACATATACGTAGTTATGGCATGGATAGGAAGGAAACACGGTTAGTTCCTACCATATAGCAACTAGTATGCGGATGCTACCACACCGTGATAGAGTGTTCTGCGTGGATGCCATTGTCAAATGTAGTGCGAATGTCCGATTCCATGTGGGGGGGGGGGGGGGTTCAGGTGGTATCGACATAAATGTGGGTCAATAATTTTACATGTCTCATTAAAATGTATTCCAACAATCAATTGATGGAAGAAACAATAATAAACTCCACACAGGTATGTGATTCTGATAAAACTAACTGAATAGTCTGTCAGTTTAAAGAAGATTTGTCAATGATAGGTGGTTACCTAGCAACAATGAAACCTCAATACCAATTTGCCACACGAGAATCACATGAGAATGCATCAGTACACAACACAACAACCTTTAGTTATGCATTATTGTCAATATAAGCATAATATGGCATATTATGAAACAATTATATCATGTCAATTTCCCGAAACTCATACCATATTATGAAACAGTTATATCAGTTAAATTACCAGAAACTTATACATATGGCATGTTTTCAAAGGTGGATATTTCCATAGCAACCATTACACCACCCATTAGGTAACGAATGCGGCAACTTTACTGTCATGTTCAAACTAACAACAATTATAATAATTGTTTTCAATATAAAAATGTTACATGACGTAGTTTAGTTTGTTAAAACTACCATAATATCAGTCATGTGTGCATTTTTCGACATATGTTATGCCCCTAGCAACCGTTACCAGAAATAGTTATATAGTAATTTTTAAAGTCGAACCCACACTAACAATAACTATTAGAATTGTTTCATCATAAACTGATAATGACGTAGTTTATATTAGTTTGTCAAAACTACCATAATATCAGTCAGCTCGGCATTTTTCGATTTCGGGTACTGATGTCCCTAGCAACCATTACCACCCCTGTAAGTAAGAACTATGGTAATTTTCCAGCCAGATCCAATATAACAACAACTAATATTATTTTCACCATAAAAATGCTGCATGGCGTAGGTTAGATTGTTAAAACTGCCATAATATCAGTCATATTTGTATTTCTTCGATGTGCGATAATTGCCTAGCAACCGTTGCCAATGAAGGACCTGCCGCGATGTCTACACATCTGAAAATGATTATTAGTGTATAAGAAACCTATGTGCCAAGTTTCATAGTGTTATCACCATTTGCACAATTGTTACGCCAAACGCCAGGACTATTATGTTGTATTTTTGCCTTTCAGACACTCAAAGCCATGGCTTACATTTTAGGGGGTAGTGTTATGTTTCCGGCTATACAATCTTAAGGATGGTGATGGCTCGATAGATCTTATCACTTTCCTTTTCTGAATTAACCACTGCTCTAGTATAATGGTTCATATTTTAGCTCATTGTCGTCTGAATATCTTTACTCGCCCTCTTTTGTTAGGAAAATTTTGAATCACCATGCGATTTATATGCTCTCTTCGGCAATAAATGTCATCACAATTATGGAATATCGACTGTTAATAAGCTCTAGCATCAATTACGGATATCTATCGACACCTGATCCATGATGGATGGGTATGTGTGAAGATTGAGTCCATAAATTATCCTATATTCGCATATGGTCTAATGGAATTTCGT